>PVIY010013293.1:0-59572 GCA_004026745.1 Myrmecophaga tridactyla | reverse complement strand
AGAACATCTTTATAAATGTAGTGTGGTTTATGGGTGTGTCATGTCTCCTACAGAAGATTATAAATTGTGAGTGTCAGGGATTGTGTCTTTTATCTCCTAATCCCTGGTGCCTAGCACAACAGCTGGCTCTAGTAGGAGCTCAATAAACACACTTTCTGTTAAATGAATAGGGCTAACAGGTCCATTTACAGAATCTCTATTAGGTGTCAGACACATGGCATGGATTATCTCATCAATCTTCATAACAACTGAGGCGAGCGCTGTTATTATCTCACTTTACAGAAGAGGAATGTGAAGCTCAGGGAGGTTAAATAAAAATGCCCATGGCCTTTCATGCAGGAAACCCAGGTTTGATTCCCGGACCATGTACCCAACCCTGCCAAAAAAAAAAGCCCAGGACCACACCAATAATCAGTGGCTGGAATTAGGACACAGGACTCGAGGCTACCAGAGCCCATGCTCTCAATAAAAGGAGAGCCAGGTTTTGTAAGGTCTGAAGTGTATACATTCTGAGGGGACCTCTTTAAGGAATGTATTAAAAAAAAAAAAAATTCAAAATTTACAAACACACATAACCACGTGATCTGAATATAGAGATCCTTCCCAGGGCCTTGGAAGGGTCTGTGCTAGTGAGAGACCCTGAAGCTTAAGCTTTGCTAGCTACATGGTCAAACCACCTCTGATTGCAAGACAACATGCTAGAAATAGAAGAGGAAAAATTGTTGGAAAAGAAAGGAACAGTAAAATGTGGAGTGGAATGAACGAGAGAAGGGAGAAAAGAAAGGAAGAGAATATAGAGGAAATAGTGGAAAAGAGAGAAAGTAGTCAGAGGAAGGGCTGGAAGAGGCTGAGGAGGGGGCTGAGGCAGCCTCTGGATGAGTGCTGGTTCTGCCGGGGCTTTCGTACTTGATACCCGGGGGATGTGGAGGCCCTTTGCCCTCTCCAGGCCACTGCGCTTCTGCCTATAGAACACACAGTCCTCTTCCTCCGGCCATCACAGTGCCCCTGCCCGTGTCCTGCCCATGTCCCACCTTCCCAGGCCTCTCCACAGACTCCCAGGACCACCCAGGAGCTGCGGCCAAAGTTGGAGCCAGGAGAGCTGAGTAATCATCCTTCCAACCAGCCACACCCAGCAGTAGGTTCCTGCCCAGCAGCGTTCTTTCCTGGTTCATCACCTGAGCACCAAACAAGGAAATGCCAATCCATGGGTCAGATGTTAAGCCTCGTCCAGGGTAGCCCCCGGCCTCTTGCTGCCTGGCTGCTGGAGTCCTCCTTAAAGGATTTGCACAGCACTGTTCCCTGAAATCACCTCTTCTGAGATCACAGACACAATGTAATGCCCCAAATTCTAAAGCCCACTGTCGAGGAGTGGGAAGGCTGGGACCATGTTGACTCAAGAGGCCCTCCAGACCAGCCTGCTCAGAGACAAGTCAAGGCCATCCACATGGCCCAGCCGAGATTTGGCCAGTGATCGGTTAAAACAACCCGATTCTCCTCTCCCTGCTCAGACGTCACTGGGGTCTTCCAGGAACCAAGGCCCAGGCCACTCCTAGACTACGTGTTCTTGGTTTTCATGCTGACGTGTCATGGTCAGCCTCTTCACCTGGCTGGGAGAGGTAGAAGAACTGGGTTCAAGCCCCATATCTTCCAAAAACTCAGTGTGGTTTGAGACTAATCACTCCAACCCCGTGAGCTGTGATTTCCTCAACTGTCCATGGGAATAACATATTCCACGTGGGGTTATGTGAGAATTAGAGACTGCACATGGAAGCACTTTAACAGTGGAAATGCCAATACACTTGTCTAACCTGAGCTGGAAAACTGCAAGGGTCAGGCTGAGAAATGAAAGGAGATCTAGAATGTTCAGAATCTGACGCCGATTTGGTAATTGACTTTGTCTCTCTGGCATTCAGTTTCCTCATCCACAAAATGGAGGGATGGGAGTGGACTGTGATCCAAGTTCCTCTAGCTTGATGGTTCTGGGATCCATCCTCAGGATGTGACAGAATGTCACATAAGGAGAGGACACTCAGGTCCAAACCACAGGACCAAGGGTGAGATTAAAAATATTCAGCAACTGGTGAAGATCAAGCAATAAAATGGACACTGTCTAATACATTGAATATTAGCCCTATGCAGACAGCTTCACTTCTGGGGTCCCATCTTTTAAAGGAAATCCTTTCCTTCTCCATGGACTTTTCAATCGTCAATCCACACTGACAGCAATTCCATTCCACTGAGCAGTAAACCCTGCATCCCAACCCCCAAACTCCCCCAACTTTCCACAACCCCAAACAAAAGTAATCACCTGCAGTGAGAGGTCATGCAAATAGAAGAGAGAGAGACAGAACGCCTCTGACAACACCCTGGGCCTGCACCGATTGGGTGGAAGTCATTCAGGCGGAAAGGCTTTTGCAACATCTTAGGTGTGTCACCGTTCTGAGACCGAAGGGCCTATGAATGACTCCAGGTGTTCCAGCCCCTAAGATGGGTGTCGGTTTACAAGACACATAAGTATTCCAGTTTGACAACTTCACCTGTAGGGTTGTTTTAATCAACCAGCCCCACAGTCCCCAAATCAATCCTGGAATACAGTGGTGGGAGGCAGCCAGCTCACTAGAGTACAGGGATGCTGGATGCGAGGGACCAAAGCCTGTCTTGCACGTAGCCCTGCTCCAGCCAGGGCTCCCCAGGCATTACCGACCCCTTGGCCGGCCAGGGACCGCACCGGGCACCCTTCTCCTGACGAGCTGCCAAGCTCAACTCCAGGCTGTCTGGAAATCGGGAAGATCGCAGAGCCAGCATGGTGAGTGCAGACCTCTGCTCTTAATACTGGGAAGGGTGGGTCTCCCCAACAAGGGCTCCTGGCTGGGCCTTCCTTCAAGCAGCCTGAGAGACCATCAGCTGACAATTCTGTAGCACCCTCCAGGTTAAAAAGGAGAGGACACTCAGGTTACCCCCACATCCCAGGACCTTTGGCATCTCGGTCTCCACCTGCCCTCCTCTCCCACTCCACTGCCAACAGTCTTTGGATCAGCCCACCAAATGCAAGGGCTGGTCCTTTCTGACTACTCCCTCCTAAATTCTATGTGCTCTTTGGCCCAAGGCCTCCTGCCTGTTGGCTGCAGGTTGGCACTATTCTTTCTAAGAGCAAGGAACTGTTTTGACATCAAAATCGTCTTTTGCCACCTCCCTGGGAAAACTGGCTCCTTTTTATTTTAAATAAAACAGTAGAGAGATGCTTCAAAACAGTCTGGGTGTTTGTGGAGATCCTCTTCTTGGTCTCTTTTTGAGTCCTTCACCCTCTCGCCTCCTCCTCCTCCACCTTCACCATCTTGGGGCAAAGAGAAACAACCCCATCTTTCAGGGAGGACAACTGAGGGTAGAGATAATAGCCAGGTCTGAGGTAGAACCCAGGGAGTCTTCCAGCTCCAGTCCTCAGCTCAGACGGTGTGGGTGCCCAGCAAGTTTTCTGTCCAAGGGGAAAAGATGCCATCTGCAGAGGTTCTTTAATCTCCTGACTCTCAGCCTCAGCACTTCCCCCGACTCTTCTCTGAAAACATTCAAGCAAAACTCTAGCCCCAATTCTAGGGTCATATGCTAGGGTCATAAATGAGAGAGGAATTGCTTGCTGTTGCTGGGATGGAGCCAGGAATAGAGGAGCACCAGCCCCCTGCTTCTCCATGCACGGAAGCGGCACAGAAGCTCAGCCTGTGTGCTGAGTAGCTGGGGCCTCAGGAGAGGTGGGGAAGCCCACTCCAGTCTTCCTAGCTGGGGGCTGCTTCTGGTGGCACCGAGGAAACCTGGGGCACCACCTGGGGCAGTGATCCGGGAGGACAAATGACTGGCGCCCTCACTGTAGAAGCAGAAGTTTAAATGTCTGGCTCCCTTACTAGCTGTGCTATCTTGAGCAGGTAACTTTACTCTTTCTGATGCTCCTTTTCTTCCTCTGTAAATGGAAATAACACTAACCATCCCACCTTCCAGGCACACACACAGGGTTAGCGTGAAAAGGGACAGATCAAATGGGCTACTGTATGTGAATGGGCTCTACCAACCAGGAAGCCCAAACAAACAGAAGGACTAATGACTAAAGAACAATGCATCCAGTGAATGACAGGTGGGTGCACAGCCAGCGCTGACCCGCTCACCCTCCGGGGAGGAACTGGGTGTTGTTCTAGGAGTGAGAGAGGGCACGTGGGCACCTGCATTGGAGAGGCCAGTTCCAGGCCCCAAAGGCAAGGCTGCAGCCAGGATCCAGAGCAGGATCCAGAAGCATCAAGCCCTTAAGCTAGCCATTAAGCCACAAGTGCCTAATAGCCCTGCCATTTCCCTCTAAAGGGAGAACCGCAGCTCCCAGCCCCAGGGAGAGGATGGACAAGTCATGCCTGGGCTCAGCACCTGCACCCCTGCCCCTCCCAGCCACCTCCACCCTCACACGCCCCTCCCTGGGACAGAGAGCTTCTCAAGGGCTCTCTCTTGAACCCATTCAACTGGGTGTGCCCACTGAGAGCAGGAATGGATGTGCCCTGATGGCAATGTGTCCTTTGATATCTAGCCACAGCTGAGCCCTGGAGGGCAGCCAGGGGGCCTGTGTGAGCCATGCTTATCATGGCTGCTCAGAAAGCACCCCATACACACCAGGAACCCCAAATCTAGAATGTTAACTCCTGAGGTCAATCCTGACCTTTCGGCTACCCTGGAGGAAGCTGGCCTTCCCTTCTCCCCGCTCTCTTCCTTGCCAGGCCAGTATAGACCAAAGGGGGTTGGCTAGAGTTACCAAGCTGGCTCCCTACATGCGGCAAATGGGCAGGCTGGCCTGCTGACAGCTGGGAGCATGTGTGGGCCCCCTCAGGCTGAAGCAGAGAACCCAGCAACCCACTTAACCTTGGTGGCACCACCCTGGCTCTGAGGTGGGCAGCAGAGGGACCTAGGAGACAAGACAGGTGAAGGAGGGGCTAGCCTTAGCCCGCTGTCTCAGATCTCCAACTGTCACTAAGCTCATCTGGCCACCATTTAATGGGCTACTGCATTTGTCCAGGCTCTAAGATGAAAGGGGAAGGTGGAGACAAAAGGGCACAGTGCCTAGATGCCACTGCAGAGGCACGCAAAATCCAGAGGCAAGACAAGTCCTTAGGCAAACAATCCTGAGAGAGTGTGGCTAGTACAATAGCAGTGGGAGTGCTAGCACCCTTGAAGAAACAAAGGAAGTAAATTCTCTCTAGGGTGGATGGATGTTGTGCAGAAGAACGAGTATTTGTGCTCGACCTTGAAGAGTGAGACTTGGTTCTCTCCAGGCAGAGAAGGTAGAAGGGTGTCCTAGCTAGAGGGAGCTGCATGTACAAAGCAAGAAAGTGTGGCAGCATTGGGGACAAAGAGGTAGTTTGTTGTGGCTGGAGAAAGGGCACAAGGAGAAGAGGGGGACAACTCTGAGGCCTGGACCCTTGGATGGGTCATGCTGGCTCCCTACATTAAGCTCAGATTCAGGGTCCCAGCTGTACACAGGAGGTCAGCAGAGCCAGAGAAGACCCCAGCAGCTGTCAGGGCTCAGCTGAGCCACCTCCCATGCTTTGCACCTGTCACCTTCCCAACCCAGGTAAGACGGCAGGTGTCCAGCTCTGTTCACGCATGCCACAAATGTGCTGCATGCCTCCTCCATGCCAGGTACAGGGTGGGAGGTAGGCATTCCAGGCAGAGGAAACAGCATACGCAAAGTAGAAGCAGCATCCTCAGGCTCTCTTCCATCTCCCGGGGCTCCTCCCTCCTGACCATGAGGACGAGCTCCGTGCCTGGCTGCTGATATGGAGAACTGGTGTAGAAGCCAGGCCTCCTCCATGCCACCCATGCCCCTCTTTCCCTCAGCTTTCCCTCAGTTCAGCTGGTAACACCAGTATCCACCTGCTGCAAATACCTTTCACTCCCTATTCTGCCTGCATTTCAGAGCCCAAGAGAATCTGAGGAGCTAAATGTGGGAAAGGAGGAGATAAAAATTCAGGGCAAAAGAGGGGTAGGAGGAGAGATGAGGAAAAACAACAAAACACAGGGTTCAGGAACTCTGGGCCAGTTCCCCAAAGCCCCAGAACCAACCCAGGACACCAAGAGACAAATGTTCTCAGGCCTGGAAAATCTTTATGGGCTGCTCAGATTTCCCAGACACCTCTTCTCCCTAAGCCTTCCTGCTGACTCAGATAAAAACATCAGCCTCAAAAAAAAAAAAAAAAAGCAACACTTCAAGTTCCCAAGCAATGATTCCCCAAGACAGTGAATTCCCAAAAATCTAAAATGTGTTCATCTGCCACATTTGTTTAGAAACCCATTCCCACCAGACTGTGAGTCTCTTGAGGGCAAAACATGTGTGTCTCTCATCTTTTAACCCCAAACCTAGCATAGGACCTGGCACAGAATAGGCATTTGATAAATGTTTATGAATGAATGACAGATAAATTATCAAAGGCCGAACCCCTATCACCAGCCAGCTGATAAAGCATAGACACTGAAAACAAGGTGAGCCAAGTGTCTAATTGGAAAACGTGCCAGATCCTAACAGAGATGTCACCAAGGTGTTTTGATCTTAGAAGGGACTGGGTGAGGGGTGCAGGCTAGGGCAGGACAGGCCTGGGCCTGCCTGGAAACCCCAGTGATAGGAAGGCAGAGTCTGAGTGTGGCAATCCCCCTGTGACGTGCTTCTCTCCACTTCCCAGCCTCTTGTTCTAATCACCATGATTGCAGCAGAGAAACTGCAAACAAGACTCAAAACCACAACTTCTCTCTCTTCCGCCCTCCCCTACCCACTCGTCCCCAGAACACCTTCCAACTTCCCAGCATACTCTATACGCAGCCGGAAATGCTCATGGGGTAGAAGGTGAAAGGAATACTTGAGAAAGAGACAAGAGGCTAAGATGGGCACCCATCCAGAGGTAACTGCAGTGTCTTCTGTAGCGAAATACTTTGTACAGTGAGAGGTCTGTCTGGGTTTTACCCAGTGGCGTGGCTGAACTGAGCCAGGCTTTAGGCATTTCCTGCCACCTCAATTTCTTCCTTTGCAATATGCATTTGTTCATTCAGCACATTTCCCCTGACCATCTGCAATGTGCTAGGCACTGGCAGGGTACTGTGAAAGCTTAGAGAAGATGTGAAAACTTAAGCCCTCAAAGAAGTGGATATACTCCACAGATGGAACAAACACAGGGTAAAATCCCTGCTTCCCCCACCACAGGCATCGAAGGGCTCTCATTTGCCCACTCATGTCAACGAGAAGGGGGCAGCTAAAGCTGAGGTTAGCTCTGCCCCCCTTCATCCCTCTCCCCTCCTGCCACTGGGGCTGTCCTAGGGGGTCCTATCTCCAGGCCACAGGGAGGAGGGTCCTCCAGGCTGTTGGAAGGTCCTGTCAAAACCAGGAGTCGCCGGTGGTCTTAGAGGGAGTAAGAGCAGCTGCAGCCTCTAGTCTCCAGCCTAACATGAGCGCCGTCTTTGGTGGCTTGAGAACATTTACTTACATTCAGAATCTCTCGCTGAACCTCACATCAGCTCTCCAAGATATGGAATTCTCATTCTGGAGGTGAGGAAGACAAGCCTCAAAGATGTTGAGTGACAACCAAGAAGACTCCAAAGCCTGGGGCTACAATATCAAGTTCTATACTTTTCCCATTATACCTTCTGTACTAGTTTCCTGGACCACCATAACAGATAACCACAGCCTGCATGGCTTAAAACAACAGAAGTGTATTCGCTCACATTTCCTAGAGGCCAAAAGTCCAAAATCAATCTGTCGGCAGGGCCAAACTCCCTCCAAAGCCTTGAGGAGAGGCTCCTTTCTTGCTTCTTCCAGCTTCTGGTTCCTTGGAGTTCCTTGACTTGTGGCTGTATTGTTCCAAACTCTACCTTCCCCTTCAGATGTCCCTCTCCTTATGACACCAGTCATAGTAGATTTAGGGCCCACCCTCATCTAGAATTACCTCATTTTCACTTAACTAATTACATGTGCAAATAGCCTATTTCCAAACAAGGTCACACTCTGAGGTTCTGGGTGGACATAAATTTGGGAGAGACACTACTTAACCCTGTACACCATCCTTCTCAAGGCCGTGGACCCAAAAGGCCAGCTCAGGCAGTTGCCCTGGAAACTGCAGAACCAGGGGTCCCACTTCCCTACGGAGAAGCTGAGGGATTTTGTAATAAAGTGTCCGTTGAGTGGAGACTGCTTCAACTGGCATAACTGAGAGGAGAAAGGATGATGTCATTTTCCAAGGAGACGCTGTCCCTCACTAACCTACTGAAGGTCGCTAGGGAGGAAAGAGCGCATGGACGAAGGGAAACCAGGGGGCATAAATAACTGAGACCTTCAAGAAGAACTAAGATTAAGTTTTGCACTCAGTGTTGCTTAGGAGACAGATACAAGTTACCATTAGATTCATTAAGGATAGAAAATAGATTTGCAGAGGGAAAGTACTGAATCCGTCAGGCCCAGGGCTAGTCTTATTTGTGGGAAGAGACGACCGAAAATCCCAGGTTAACAGCAGGTTCTTCCAAATCATAGGCCCTTAGGAAAGGGTCTGAAAGATCTTGTAGGTGAGTGGGGTCACCCCACCCCAATTTGTTTCGGCCTCAGAGCCCTTTGCCCCCTGAAATCTGAAGTAGAAGCTCCATATGGAAAACAGGGAAAAGTAGCCACAGTGGTTGAAAGGTCTATGGACTCCCGCCCACTCTTTGCCCCTCCTTCCCTTGTCTGCCCACTGAGGGGCCCCCCGACTCCCTTAGGTGCCCCGGAGCCCTGATCTGGCCTTGCCTGGGACCCTCACAATCCAGCTTCAAGTCATTCACCTTCCAGAGTATGGACCTCTCACGGGCTCGGCCATCCCTTCCTTTCCAAGGAAACAAATTGCTTAAAACAACCTCCCCTTTGCCAAGAGCAGACAGTCTTTCCGCAGCTCCCCCCACACCGTCTGTCCTCAGGATCGGTCTTTTGCGCCTACACATTTGCAAGGTCCACATTCGCGCCACCCCAGGTCCCCCCTTCACTGGCCTGTGCCCTCTGCCCTCTCACATGCCATCATTTCAGATCCCCTAAATGCCCTGGTCACTCTCGCCTGGCTGGACTTTAGTCCATTAATCCCCCTTCTGAACTGAGGCTAGAGAAGGAATAAAAATAGCTACCATTTGTTCAGCCCCTTATTACATGCGTGCCAAGCCCCCCACTAGGCTCTCTCCCATTAATAATTAATAATTTTGAGCATCTACTATGTCAAGCACTTGTCAGGTTCTCTGTTAATATCGTTATTAATTATTAATAGCAATAATAGAGTATAAGCTCTATGGGCTCAAGGACTTGCCTCTTTTGTTCATGCTGTATCCCTGGCCCCCAGAACTGTGTCTGACTGAATGGAGAAGTAATGGTAATGATAATTATATTTTAATAACAGGAGTAGAGGTATAGCCAACATTTATTGAACTCTTGCTATGTGCCAAGGCATGTGCTATATGCTACGTATATTTTAGTCTCATTAGGAGGAAAATGTCATTGCATCTTTCACACACACACACACACACACACACACACACACACATACCACAAAAAAGAAATTAATGCTCCAAGTGATTACATAACTTGCCTAGGCAACAGAAGTAGGAGTCAGACCCAAGGGTGCAAGATTCCAAGACGCAGCCTTTCCTAGTATGGCAGCCCAGCAAGGAAAAGTCTCCCAAGTCACGTGAGTGGGGAGGAAAGTGGTCAAAGGGTTTCAGGTTATGCAAACGCAAAGAAGTCACTGAAGCACTATTTGTAAGACATGAGTTCAGAGCTCACAGGAAAGAGATAGAGGAACCAGGCCAGGGGCCGGTCATCATCGGCACATCCGGAACAAATGCCAGTGCTCAGGCCTGCCCACGAGGGGCCTCCTGGGACACCGCACTCTGCTCCCCAAGCTTCCAGGGTAGTGGGAGCGGAGGGGACTAATTACCACTTACTAAACTCGATCCTCACAACAACCCTAGGAAGTACGTCAAGTTCTCCCCATTTTTCAGATGAGAAAACCGAGGCTCAGAAAAATTAAGACTCAGGACCACAAGATCGATTAGGGACAGAGATGGATTCAGGCCAGTTTCCTGACTCAGAGCTCAGGGGAAGCAGGGTCAGGGAGAAGCCCCTGCTGACCAGAGCACCTCAAGAGCTAAGACCCCCTTAAAGACCGACCTGTCAAATACGGAGGGCCCAGATGGGGCCCCTGTGAGCTTGAAACGATACATTGTACCTTGCAGACGGCGGACCTAGCAGAACCTTTCTCGCCATCACCTTATGACATCAGTTTTATCCCCACCACGGTCCCAAGGTGGACACTGGGTACTGGGGATATTAAGTGATGCGCCAAGATCACTCAACAAGGAAACAGTGGAACAAGGCTTTAGAACACCAGAGTCCCTTTTCCGGCCCACCACTTCCCACCCCCTAACATATAAGGAACATTTCAGGACAAGCACAATGGAGTATGATTTTTCAAAAATGATATAAACTTTATGGAATTCTTTTATAGATGTCAGGATGTTCCTCTGTGGGTCCAAGGAAATTACCATGTGTCAGGGACCCCTGTAAGCTTTAGGTCGATCGGCCATTCCCATCAGCAAACCCCTAAGGGTCCCTGTCAGGCGGGAACTAACAAATCTCCCACTTCCCGCCCTCCCCGTCCCCGCCGTTGAGCAGGCATTGCTCTCAGGTACACACAGGTGAGGGCACCTCCGTGTCAAACGCTACGGGAAGGGAAGGTGGGCTCTGATGGACCCGTCAACCTGGGGCAAAATGGAAGCTGAGCAAAGTATGATTATAGGAAGCCCAGAAGGGCAGAGAACAGCCTGTTTCTGCTGGGACAAAAGAAGGATCGCGAAGGGACTCCTAAGGGCTATGGTTGACAGCCTCTCCAGGAGGCGGGGGCCCTCCGATGGGGAACCCACTTTACCTTCGGTTCATTTCAACCCAAGCGGCATGCACGAATGCCTCTCCCACGCTCCACGGTGTCTTGCCATGTGGCCTGGGAAGAGACCGCATAACCGCTCTGTGCCTCAGTTTCCCCACTCATGTAACAGGCTTAGTTTCCTAAACAGAGTGGACAGCTGCCCAAAGAACACAAAGGCAGATTCTTCAAGGAAAGCAGCCGAACAGCAGGCTGGCAGCGGGATAATGGCAGCCACCTGTCACCACCCACAGGCCCCAGGCCCTGCCCTGGAGCCATTATGTGCGGCCTGGGGGCCGGCGCTCGGCTCCAATTGCCAATAGATCAGCACCTATGTGGCTTAGAACAAGGCAGAATGGTTTCTAATGCAGCAGCCCCAGCTGAGGTTCGACCTAAGGGAAAACCTGTAAGGACGCCTAAGCCCAGGGCAGAGGTGCAGAGAAGGCTTTCTGATTCTTTTTCATGTGAGTGCCCGGAGGCCCATCTCTGCGGGGTCCAGGCAGCAGGTGGATCTGCCCAGAGACAGGGTCATGGCTCAGGATACGTAGAGGACAGCAAGATTCTGTCGTCTCCAAAAACTTCCATGTGCTTCAGGCCACTGCCTCAAAGCCAGGACCACCTCAGGGAACTCCCACATGCTCTTCCCCCACCCTGCCGCCCCAACCAAGACCCTCTCCCACCTTACCTGTCATGGCTGAGGCTCCCCAGAGAGAGACTCCTGGCTCGGGCGTAGCAAAGGCATCAAACAGCCCTGCCCACTGCCAGTGGAGAGGACGCCGCTGCTTGAGCTGGGTTGGGGGAAGCGGATGTTTGTGAGGTCAAGGATGAGAAGGCAGAGCGAGGCCCCCTGACAGCAGCCCCCCGAAGACCTGAGCTGGCCCGTGGCTGGGCCCCACTCTGCAAGGTGGTTGTGAGCCACCTCGGGCTCTCCTGGCTCACCCAGACAACTTTCCCCACCCCCTCCCCTGGGTCTTCACCCACTGCCTTGCCACCAGCCTCAGCAAACTAGCTGCCACCTGCTAGAGCCACAAAGGACCTGCTTACCCCATCACCTAGCAACAGCAGCATCTCTTGCTCTAGGATTTTCCTCTTGAGGCCACGACCCCCAAGGGAGCCAGAAGCTGCCGCAGATCAAAGCAGAGCCAGAAAGCCCCATTTTGTGTGCCCCCATTTTTCCCCCTCCTTCCACACCCCAGCCATCCCAGCTCCATCCATCCTGACTTCTTTCCAGAGCAAGGAAATGCAGAATCAGCATCGCAGAGAGGAAGAGAGAAATAAGGCCCCAGGAGCCAGCTGCTTGGCAAGGAAAGCAGACAAAAGAACTGGCCCAGCTTTTTTCTATTCCTTTGGCCTCTGTGAGATGCCACCTCTTCTTTGTCTCATTATTAGCCTGGTGGCGAAGTCACCCATTTTGCTGTGTGGTTGATAACTCTTCTACCTGCTTTGCCTTCTTCTGAAGAAGGTTCCCAATTACGTGCAGGAACATGGAGGCTCAGAGAGGTTGAGGGGTGTGCCCAAGGCCACAGAGCAAGTCAGAAGACAAGGCGAGATGAGAACTCATACTCCCCAGGCTGGTTCTCTGTGGCTTCTCTGCAGCACATCTAGTCTTCACCCCTGTTGAAAAACAAGAGGTGCCTTGTGTGTGGGTTCATCATCTCTGAGCTGGAAGAGGACCCTGAGATGTTCATTTGCCAGGTGGAGCTGAGCTAAGCCCAACTAACAGTTTCTCCTGGATCCAAAGCACAGCTGGGGCTGGGGAAACTGGCAAATGAAGGAAAAAGCAGGTGAGAAGGGTGCAGCCTAACAGAAGTGAGGGAAGAAGGGGAACTAAGATCAATTAAAAACCCCTAAGGGTGCCAAGCACTGAAGTGGGCTCTTTTCTCTTCATACTCCGTGCAAGAAGACGTCTTACCCCAGTTCAGACAATTTGGCAGAGCCAGGAATGAGCAGAGACATCGTTCCACCCTCAAGAGTGCAGGGAAGGAAGGAAGTGCCAAGGAGATGCTGGGGGCGAAGTGTAGGGTGGAGGGAGGGAATCGCTGCATGTTAATTACATGCTAATTACATACAACTGAATTGCATTACAGGGGAGTAGAAGAACAAAAGTACCTGTCACCAGCTAATGACCCTCCCCAAATGGCCCCTGAAACTGTGAGGAAATGAAAACAACGACCCCTCAAGGCCAAAAGCCTGGCTCCAAAAACTAGGTTTGATATTCACTGGCTCTGGGGCCAAACGTGGCCACTTCGTCTTTCAGCGCCTTGGTTTCCTCCTCTTAAAATGAGGATAATTTCTCAGGGTTGTTCAGAGGATTCAGTGGATAACATTTACGAAAGCATATGATAAGCTATATAATGACTGCAACAGTTTATTATTCTGCTCATTCGGGTTTTGGATTAATGCCTTCTGCCACCAGCAACTAAAGCCCCAGCAGGGAAAGAAGATTCTCCTAGCTAATCAGGCAATTGGCCTGCATTTTTCAGTCATGTAACAACCATCTGCCTCTACCTCCCTATCTTACCCCCTCCTCTAGTTAAGCCCTAGGAGCCTGGGGTTTCCTGCTCATCCATGATGCCCCAGACAGCTGTGCTCCATGCCAGGTAGCCCCAGGGTCAGCCCTCACCCCCACCGCGTCACTTCTGGGCCTCTCTTGCAGTGCTGTCAGGACAGGGCTGGACTGGGCGCATGAGTCAGGGTTCTGGGGCATACTGAATCACTGAGCAGACAGGCTTGGCCAGCCGGGCCCAGACAAAAAGGGAAAAGTTGATGCCTTGGATGCCTTGGCTGGGGCAGGGCCGGGTTTCGGCTGTGGCCGAGGGCTGGGTTCAAGTTGGGGATACACAGAGATGCCTCCAGCAAAGCAGAAGGCAGCAGAGCTGATCTTCGGTGAGCTCTGAGCGCCCTTCCGTCTATCAGCTCCAGGTCAAGACACTTCCCTGGTGTGGGCCTCTGTTTCCTCACCTGAAAACCAGGGAGACCCTTTCAACTTGTCACCCCGTGACCATGGCAGGGACCCACCACAGTAGATGGGGGTCAACCAGATCTTCAAAAAAAAGACAAAGGAAAAGCCACTCAATGAGAGAATCGGCACTCTGGTCTGAATAGGAGAAGTGTGAGAACAAGAGTTTGACCCCTCCAGCCACCCAGCACAGCCAGGGGCTACTTTTTAAATTTTCTCTTTGAACCTCTAGTGCACAGCACTGAGTATCATAATCTTTGGTTCCTGACCGATTTTCATTGTTGGTCCATGCAGGGCCCACTTTTAAATAGCTGGCCTGTTAGTCGGTTGGTCGGTTTTAACAACATAATAAGCCTCCATGAACCCACCACCCGAAACAAAAGCTAGAATTTATCAATAACCTACCTCTAACCAGGAGATCCCCTCTTGGTCACACACACACCCATCCCCCTGCTCAGGTAATGGGACAGATCTCTTTTGCTTATTATCAATTCAACAAATATTGACAATACATCTTGGATGGGTCAGGAACTATGCTGGAACGCCCCTGCCAAGGCAAGCCCAGAACCCTGTGGTCATCATTCTCTTGCTGCTTTATGCAGAGGAGTCTGTGCTACATGTAATCTTCTGGGATTTACTTTTTCCCTTAAGCCAAATCGCTAATGTCATCCATATTATTTTGTGTCACTGTGGTTCATTTGTTTTGACTGCAATAGAATATCCCATTGTGTAAATATACCACGGCCAGCTTCTTAAAACCTGGCTCAGTCCCAAAACATAGATATTTATGTTGGTTCTTTCATTCAAAAATTATTTATTAAAGATCTACTAGATGCCATGCATTTTAGGAGGACCGGTAATACAGGAATTAATGATAGTCTTGGTTTCTCTATTTCTGGCTTACATTTTTTTATTTAGTTTGTTTTTACTTCCTCTCTTTTGTTTCTGTACAGCCACTACTCCGTGGATAGAGATTGAAAAACGTATTAGCCAAAGCTCATTTCAGTTCAGAGATGAGGAAAGCGAGGCCCTCGAAGTGTAGGCTGAAAGCTTGGTTCTGTTCCTTCTGTGCTTCAGCTTCTAGCACCCTCCCTGCCCCATCAAAAGTATACAGTCAGTATTTGTTGAGTTACGAAAGAGACTCGCCCTACCTACTCCGCTAATGCAGATATGCAGGCACAGGTGGGAACAGGGAGAAAGAACCACCTGACAGGTCAGGGCCCACTGAATGGACACTCCTAATGCCCTCCACCCTGCCCTCTTCTAGTCTTCCATGTCCCAGTAGCCACCCTGTCGCTGATTTAACTAAAAACGCAAGAGCATGTAACCCATCGGCATGGCCTCCTGCTTTTTCCTTCAAAATCTGTCCACTGCCCACCTACCATCTCCTTCTTGCTCACCTCGCTCCAGCCAGGCTAATCCCCATCCTTTCCCCCCAACACACCGAGCTCATTCCTGCTCGCCGTTTGGCATCTTCTTATGAATCAAGTCTCAACTCAGGAGTCATTTCCCAAGAGAGGTCCTCCCTCTATCTGGGCACTCTCTCCTACCGCCGTGCTTTAACCTCTGCATAGAACCGTAGAACCACAGAGCTGACATTCTCTGACCTTTCCTGGTTTATCTGTATACAGCCGTTTCTCCACTGCCAAGGTGCCCACTTCTCCAGGGCACGGTTTCTCCTCTTTTATTTCGGAATTTATCCCATCCTACTGTGATTATTTCTTATTTATCTGTGCATCCATCACTTGGAGTAGTGTCTGGTACAGTGTAGACATTCAACAAATATGTATTTAATTAAATTATTATGTTATCAGACAATTGGTACCGATCCTTTCCACGTTTGAATGGACTAAACTGGATGAGAGAACTTTGCAAACTGTTGTGTGCCAATTGTGTGTGCATTGCGGTGGGTGTTGTTATTCACTGACTCTGTAGCTGTAACATATCTTCACTGTGGAAATAGTCCCCCTATCCAGGCCCTGGTATTGACAAAGCAGAGCTGGCTGGGAATGAGCAGCAGTGCAGGCTGCAGAATTCAGTTCAGTTCAGTTTAACAGCATTTACTGAGCCTTTACTAGATAAAGCCTGGTACTGGACATTGAGGATACAAGGGCAATCAGAAGCAGCGACAGCCCAAAGGGAGAATTGTTCTTATTAAGACCTGTACTAAGTGCTATGGAAGCAGAGAGGATAGGAAGGAAAAGGGAAGGGAGCTCATATGCGTAAGCCAGGCACTTTCCACCACATATCTCATTTAATCCTCACTGTAGCACTTCAAAATAGGTGTTATTATCCCCATTTTATAAAGGGTAAACCCAAAGCTTATAGAGGTTACATAATTTGCCCAAACCACATAATAAGTAAGAGGCAAAACCTGTATTCTTACTCAGCCGCTGGAGACCCCAGAGCCTGGCTGCTTCTGCCAAGCCACACACACCCATGGCCAAATCACTGGAGAGCAGTGCCAGCATGCCCCTCCAGCAGAGAACTCGAGCTGGGGAGGAAAGAAAGGCGCTCATCTTCTAAGCCACTGTGTCCTCTGTGCTCAGCCACAAGGGAAGGCAGCACCCAGAGACCCTATATCTCATTGGGAACACATACCCTGGGATTAGAAGAGGCTCTCTCACTCCCAAATGGGACTGGGTTCCCAGCCAGATATATACAATAGGATCATCAGCTACTCCACCCACCATGGGAGCCAGTCATATCCTCAGCGCGATGGCCAGGCGGGTCCCAGGGGGGGATCCAGACCACAGGCAGGCCCAGACTTTAACCACTCCTGCTGTCCACCCAAGCCCATGGACTCCAGGTCCCGTGCCAGCCTGGGAAAGGGAAGAAGCAGAAGGAAGGCTTCTGGCAGCACAAGAGAATGCGGGAGAGGTTCTAGAGTGTGCACCTTTGCATCACCTTCCCTCTCATCTTTGCCTTGCCAGAAAGGGGGTGTGTGTGCTCTGAGCATGAGTCCGTGTGCACACAGCTTCTGTGTGTCTGGCTCTATGTGGCTGTATGTGTGCTGGGTGCACACAAGGGGTGGAGGAGTGGGGAGGACAATGCCTTTGTGTGTATTTGTGTACCTGTGTCAGAGGAGACCTAAGATCATGCTCTGAGAAACATCAAAGCGTCTTGCTGGTTCTTTGGTTGTGTTTGTTTAGGAATAACACACATCCCATAAAATACTCATACCCAAAGCATACGATTCAATGAACTGCTATGCACTTACACGTCCACATCACCCACACCCAGACGAAGATATCAAATTTTTCCAAAGCTCCAGAAAGTCCATTGTACTCTTTCCAAATCAATAATCCCCTCAACTCCCCAGAGGTAACTCCTATTCTGATTTCTATAACCACGAATTAGCTTTGCCTATTCTTAACTTGCAAATAAGTGGAATGATACAAAGTTTACTCTTTCGTGTCTGGCTTCTTTCCTTCATCATCAAGTACACATCGCTGCATTTAATACTAGTTCATTCCTTTCTATTCTTGAATTATATTCCACTGTATGAATATATGATTTATTTATCCACTCTATGAGTGATTGATTGGGTTTTTCTGACATCTAACTATCATGGATGAAGCTACACTGAACATTCATATTCAGGTTTTTACCTCGACATACACATTCATTTCTCTTGGGCATATCCTAGGAATGGAATGACTAGGCAATAGAAAAATAGATTAGTCATTTGTTTAGCTTCAGTAGATTCAGCCAAAACATCTTCCAAAGTGTTTATACCTGTGTATGGTCTAAATTTATGTGTTCCAGTTATTCCACATACTCTCCAAGACTTAGTATCATCAGTCTTTTTCATTTTAGCCATCCTGGTGTCTGTGTAAATATATCTCGTTGTAGTTTAATTTCCATCTGCCAGATGAGTAACAATGATAAGCAGCTTTTGATGTACTCGTTGGCCTTTTATGATGTGTCTGGCTAAGTTTTTACAGAAATTTAATGTCTATACCAATAGATGATTAATAAAAAGAATATATACAACAACCCAGCAAACAGCTATTTCCACAATTGTAAATTAGTTGCCACTATTAGAAAACTAGTTGTACCAGGTCACATAGGTATATAACTGAATTTTTCATTTTTAACCAAGTATTTGGCTATCACAAAGACCCGCAACTTAGATTCAGCAGGGAAAAGGGGTTACAGACAAGAATCAAGAGCTCCAAAGCTTTGCTTGCACAACTCTCTGACTGCTTTTCCTTCTGTTACAGGATACTGACAGCGATCAACCCCTGAACAGCCTCGGTAAGCTCAGATCCGGCTTCCCTTTGTCTAGTTCAGCCTTTGATTTCCAATTAATTGCCAAGTGGGTATTCAGCCCCTCTTGTGTGCCCCTTACCACCACCACCAAGTGCTAAGTGCTGTAGAGGACATCCATCCATCCACCCACCCATCCATCCGTCATTCAACAGATAGATATACTGAGCACCGTTTACAGTTCTAAGGCTGCAAAAATCTCCAAATTAAAGCAAGTCTATAAAAATGTCCAAATCAAGGCACCATCAAGAGGTTACCTAGACTCAAGAAAGTCCAATGAAGTTCAGGGTTTCTCTCTCAATTGGAAAGGCACATGGTGAACATGGCAACATCTGCGGCCTTTCTCTCCAGGCACCTTCTTTCATGAAGCTCCCCCCAGGGGCATTTTCCTTCTTCATCTCCAAAAGTCTCTGACTGCATAAGCTCTGGTAGTTCTCGTAGCTATCTCGTTGTTCTGAAGCTTTCTCCAAAACTCTTCCTCTCTGAAAGGATTCCAGTAAACTAATCAAGACCCATGTGGAATGGGTGGAGTCACATCTCCCTCTATTCAAAAGGTAATACCCACAACTGGGCGAGTCACATCTCTGTGAGGATAATCTAATCAAATCTTTAACATACAGTGTCAAATAGGGTTTAAAAAAAACAGCTGCCTCCACAAAATTGGATTAGGATTAAGCATGGCTTTTCTGGGGTTCATAAATCCTTTCAAGCCAACACAACGTGTAAGTTCCAGGACCCATTCTACAAATAGGTGGCATGGTCTCTGGGTAAAAAGGAAACCTAAAGTCCCAAGAGCAGTGGTTCTATGACTCATTAATTTAGTTACTCATGCTCGCATTCATTCAACAAATATGGGAGCGCTGCCACAGGCCAAGCCCTGAGCTGGTGCTGAGGTATACCAGTAAATAAGGCAGCCAAAATCCTTGCCATCATAAAGTTCATGGTCTAACTATGTTGCGAAGGACAAGCTAAGCAAAGGCGTTTCCAATGATAGAAAAGAAAATGGTAATGTTTTCCCTATTTACGTAGGAATAAAAAGTTAGTGGATAGGATGCCCCCAAAATGTAAGGGTCTTATTCTCTATTACGTTTTCTTAAACCTTTGCCTGCTAGCCTACAGGATCAGCAAAGTAAATGAGCACACAACAAATTAATATGAATGGATAAGTAAGGAAATGGCCAATCCCACTAATTTTAACAGTTTATTTCATGGTTCAGGGTCACGCGTTTATTATGACCACAAATGATGTCATCTTTAGCAAGTGGAACAGCGCCCAATTTGGACTTTGGAATTTAAATAGCAATAGACCATGGTGTTCCCCAAGAAGCACCGTGGCTTTCAAGGACTCCACCATCTAAATAAGCCCAAGAGCTATCAAAGCAGAAAACAAGTTAAGTTTGCTACAGATGCCATCAAGAAGAAGAGATCAGGGCCACTCAAGCAGCTAGGGATACCTTTCTCAGTCAGGTGACCTTGACAGGGGCCCTGAAATATGAACAAATGATCAAATAAGCAGAAGAGAGCAAGGAGGGCATCAGTGGTGGCAGGAACAGTATGAGAGTTACTGGAGATCATGCCAGGACCAGGGAGTGAACCTGCCCCTCTGGAAACTAGAGTCAGTGATGGCTAGTAGTGGGAAACCCATCTGACAAGGAAAACAGGGCAAAATCCCACTGGCTTTGAAAGCCCAGAGAGGAGTGTGGTATGGATACAGAAGTCATTGGAAGCCCTAGTATGTACTCAAGTGACAGGATGGAAGCAATAGTTTAGGCAGCTCTGTCTAGCAGCCGTGTGCAGGATGGGGTAGAAGAAGGAACAATGGTGGGCAGGGAGACTGTTCAGAGCTCAGTGGGACTGTTAGGTGTGAGAAAATAAACCACAAAAACCCTTCTCTTCATGATGAGAGAGAAGATCCTCTCTGGGAACCTCTGGGAAGTAGAGTCATTGGTCCCTGGACACAGGAAACTCATTAAGGGGCTCAAACAATAGCTCGTCACATTTAGAGAAAGGCCAACCTCAGGGGTGGATGGCACATAGTAGGTGTTCAATAAACAAATCATGAATTAATGAATGAACAAAATGGCATCATGTTCATGGCCCCAGAAAAGAGGCTAGTACTGCAAACAGGCTGCTGGAACTTAAAAACAGTATCAGCCAACATTAGTGATGGCTGACTTTGTGCTAGGTGCTGGTAATGTACAAGCAAGCAATAGGACTCCCAGCCCGAGTCCCCACTGTCTGGATTCTGTGTCTGAGGTTGAAACCCTCCCTTCTGAGGAGATGCAGAATTTCTCAAGTTTTTCCTAATCAACGGATTCAATGATATCAGCATTTACTGGACTCCAGGTTGGGGCTGGGTACCAATGTCTGCTTTTAGAGAATGGAGAAAAGGCATAGAGACAGACACATACAAGCCATAATTTGAGATGGAATTCAATGGGAACTGTAAGAAAGACAGAAGGGATGTGTGTGAGAGAACAGAGCAAAGAGTAATTCATTTATTCATTCAACAACTATTCGTTGAGCATCTACTATGAGCCAAGCACTGTTTGAGACATGGTTTGAGAATGAAGGTAAGTCAAGATAAGTCAGGAAATCAGGGAAAAGGATAAGTAATGATACAGTGAAGAGGTACGTGCTTGAGGGCTCAGAACTCTCCCAGGGCAGGCAGAGGTCAGCCTGAACAGAGGGTGAAACACCCTAGAATAGACTAAGCCACGAGGAGGGGAGGCACCCTGCAGAGGAGCCTCATTGAGGGGTGCTTAAGCGAAACTTGAGCGATGAAGAGGCCTGGGTGAGTGTATGGAGGCAGGGAAACATGTGCTGAGGAAGCTGAGGCTGGTCTGCAGGAATAACCCTCCCCTCCCCTCCCCTCCCCCAGCACACTGACTAAAACTGACCCCAAAGCATTCCTGGGGCTCGGCACCCGCTGGCCGGCCATATGATGGGGAGGGCATGTCCTTGACAGGGGCAGTCTCCAAGTGCCAGCAGCCTCAGACAGGCTGGTCTCAGGCTCACTGGCTGCAGGTCTTCCCCTCGGCCTAATGTCTCATTACAGATATCAGCCCCCTGCGCAAACATCGGACCTCCTTGGAGACCTTCAAAAGGGTGGGTGTCCCCATCATCGCAGCAGTGCTGAGCCTGGCAACCATCACCGTCGTGGCTGTCCTCAGTAGGTGGCAGCCCCAACCCCACCCTACCCCACCCCACCCTCACCTCCCACTTCACCCTCAGCCACCCCCTCACCTTAAAGCCCACCCCAGCCTCCACCCTCCCACCCCAGTGGAGTCATGGGCAGGTGTTCTGCAGAATGTTTTGCAGAGAAGGCATGTACCCACATGTATCCACCCCCCTTCTTCCAAGAAAGAGAGGGGGAGGCAAACCCGGCCCCCATCTGCCCCAGATGAGTTTCTCCTACGGTGAGAGCGCAGCTGCATACATTACAAGCCCACGCAGGCAATTTGCATGGGCAGCCACGCCCCTGCCTCCTCCTTCGCATCTCTGCAAATCCCGAGCTGCATGGCTCTGAGCAGCTCCACGGGCTGGAGGAGTAAGGAGCACTTCTGCCTGCGAGGAAGGGATGACGAATGGAGGCATCAGGGAAGGGTGCCCTGGCCAGTGGCATCTCTCCACCCTGTACCTTTGGCTCTGCCATTCCTGTCTCCATCAAGTCAGGTGTCTCTGCCCACCCTGACAAGGTGGGGAAAGTGCTAGCATCCAGACCTGTGACAATGAAGATTACACTGAACGAGCAGTGGTTTCCAGTCCCTTTCAGCCCTCACATCCTGTGGCTGAGTCCACGCCTTCACCCCTCTACCACATCCAAGGACACAGAACACCGGGACTCCTGTTAAGCCCCACGACCTCTCTTAACCTCAGTGTCCTCATCTTTAAAGTGCCCTGCCTCCCTCAGAGACTTCGTGAGAACCAATGAGTCATATGTGTAAAATCCCTGAAGAAAAGTTAGGCTGTGCAGATGTGGGTGTGGCCCGGCAGCGGGCAGTGTGATTTGCCAACCAAGCAGGGAACAGCAGGCCTTCCGGTAACACGTTCGCCTCTATGTGTATTCTTGGTGGCATTTCCAACTGGGAGCAGCCGCAGCCTCATGGGAGAACACTCGGAGATCTTCTGGTCCAAACCCGCATCCACACTGGAGGACAGAGGCTGGGAGAGGAGGTGCACAGTTGGGCACAGAGCCGGAACAGGAACCAGTCATCAGATGGATAGACCCAGGCCCATGACCATCTCGGGGGCGGCAGATCCACAATATAAACACCACCCAGATTGCTGAGAGCCCTGGATAAGATGCAGATGGCCCCAAATCATCTCTGCTTGACCTTGGGCTGACCAAACGCAGTGCTGATTTTGCAGAGGCTTCAGTGGGTTTGCCATCCTAAGCATGTTTCATTCAGAAGGGTAATAATGTGATCTTGTTTTTTCTGAGCAGATGCCTAGTCACAGTGAAGAAAGAAGAAAAGGCCAAATTCCTTCAGGAGGAGCCAGGCCGGGGCAGTCGTTTGTGATTTAGAGGTGGGCTCTCCCTGTCTCAGGGTGTGCAATCAGAGGAAGGAACTGTTCTAGTTTGCTAGCTGCCGGAATGCAACACACCAGAGACGGATTGGCTTTTAATAAAAGGGGATTTATTTTGTTAGTTCTTCAGAGGAAAGGCAGCTAACTTTCCACTGAGGCTCTTTCTTACGTGGAAGACACAGGATGGTCTCTGCTGGTCTTCTGTCCAGGCCCCTGGGTTCCAACAGCTTTCCCTGGGGTGACTTCTTTCTGCATCTCCAAAGGCCTGGGCTGAGCTGCAAGTGCTGAGATGAGGAATGCTGAGCTGCTTAGGCTGTGCTACATTGCTTCTCTCATTTAAGCACCAGCCAATTAAGTCAAAGGTCACTCATTGCAGCAGACCGCCTCCTAGCCAACTGCAGATGTAATTAGCAACAAATGAGGTTCACTTACCATTGGCTTATGTCCGCAGCAACAAGACTAAGTATGCTCACCTGGCCAAGTTGACAACTGAATCTAACTAACACAGAACGCAAGCCTCCATCCCCAGCTAGGCTTCCTCAGTTCTTTGGCTTCTGGAATCTCAACTCGTGCTGGTGGGACATGCCTTGGCGCAGGTGACTGGAGTGACCCTGCCTTGTCCTGGCTCCTAATCGTGAACCAACTCTGATGCTCTAGGAAATATCTGACCTGCATCTTCTGCCTTGCTTCACTCAAACCAGAAGCATTGGGGCCACCAGATCCCAACTGGAGCTCCTTCAGGGAAGTCATGAAGAGACGGCAAAGAGCACAGGCTTTGGAGTTAGACCCTGATTCAAATCCAGGCTCCACCGCTTAATGCTGCTTAGCCTTAGGAGATTTTTCCCTGACACTTTGAGCCTCAGTTGCTATCTTGGTAAGACAAGGAAATAATGGCACCTGCTCTTAAAGGTGCTGTCAGGATTATAAAAACAAATGCACAGAGCGCTCTCAGCCTGGGGATGGGGAAGCCAGTGTTATCCCTGTGCCAGCCTCTCAGACCCAGTGGGGAATGGTGCCCAACTTCCAGGGGTCTTCAGCCCTGGATCATAACAAGGAGAATGTTTGAAATATCTGTGCCCTGATGGGATTGAAAACAAAACAAGAAGTGCTCCCCATCAGCCCAAGATAACAAAGGGGCACCAGAATTTGAAGGCAGCTGGCAAGAAAAAACGCCAACTTCTTAATGGCTCTCAACACCTAACTCTGGCTTTGTACTCGATAGTTCTCAGCTTCTTTCCCAACTCCCAGTTCCACTAAATGTCCCCACACCCTTCGGAGGTGGGTCATGATTCCACTGAACAGATGAGCAAACTGAGGCCCAGGAAGGGGCAGTGACTGGTCTGAAGTCACACAGGAAGCCACAGAGCCAGGACTCAGGAATGGGACTTCCTTATGCCCATTATCTCACTTGACTCCTCAGCCTTCTTGTAGGTTTAGGGTGGGCATTATTATCTCCATCTCAAGGATAATAAAAATGCTACTAAGTGGCAGAGTTGTGCCTGGAACCCAGACCTGCCTGTCTGCAACCCAGCACTCTTTTCAGGAGAGCCCATTCCCCGTCCTGCCCCGGGCTGCCTTCTCGACCCTCAGCCTCTCTGCTCCCTCCCTGCATTTGTCTTCCAGCCAAGGTGGTCCTGGACAAATACTACTTCTTCTGCGGGCAGTCCCTCCGCTTCATCCCGAGGAGGCAGGTGTGTGACAGCCAGCAGGATTGCGCCTCCGGGGAGGACGAGCAGAACTGCGTCAAGAGCTTCCCCAATGGACCCCCAGTAGGAGGTGAGTCTAGGGCTGAGGGACAAGGGCACAGGAGGAAGTTAGCACAGGATGCCGCGGTCCACTGGGTAATATCTGCCAACTCACTTAGTGGTCTCCATACCCTTATAAGGACCACATCTTGCTTATCTTTGGATTCCTAGTACTTAACTCATTGCAAACATTCGGTAAATATTTGTTGGGCAAACGTGGACCAGGGGACAGTCCACTGTCACTGTCACTGAGCATGCCCTGTTCCTGCTGTGCTTGGGTAGCATTAGGGCAGAAGGCTGGATGGAAAACCTGGGGAGTTCCTTCCTTTCTACGAAATCTGTTTTTCCAAGGGGAGCAGAGAAGAGACTATAAAGACATTTAATTAGCTATCAATCCTTCTATTCATTAGATCAGTATTTATTGCAACCTGCTGTGTGCCAGGGCCGGGCTAGATCCTTAGAAGGAATAGGAGATGTTTCACACATAAAAACCCATGTTCTTTCCAGCCCTGCTTGATCTAGCTGGTGCTTGGGCTCTAAGAAAAAAAAGGTAACCCAAGTGATGGGTGATGTGTGCTTTCAGGAGGCAAGGCTGAGTGACTTCTTATATATTTATCCCTTTTATATCAAAAGTCAAGTATCAGGATTCACAGGTGGTCCCATGGTAGAGTGCTCACCTTCCATGCAGGAGACCCGGGTTTGATGCCCAGACCATGCACTAAAAAAAAAAAAGTCAAATATCTATGGGTACCCCCTTTCTACTGCCAATAATGCTTTTCACTCAACCTCCCTGCTCTGGCCTTACACAGGGAGAGACCTAGGTTGCCTAGGAGAGAAGTTTCCCCTGGTTGGGCAAATTGTGGGTAAACTGACCACAAACTTTATCATAACTGACACCTATAAGAGCAAAAGGGGGCTGCTGTTAATAATTGTGCCAGGGCAACAGGTCAAAGCAGAGGTCAGCCCTGGACCATTTTGCCACCCCGGCTACCCTCAAAGCTAGACTCCACCAGTCAGGCTAAATGCGATGGCCGAGCTTCCACTGGTGTGGAATGGGCCGGTGCTCTGTGCTGCTCCCCAGTTCCGAGCTTGGGCTGTGCATGTGATGAGCTCCGAGGGGAGTGGGGCCGAGGCACCCCTGCCCTCCTGCTGACCTGGGCTCCTCTCCCCCCCACCCCCACCCCCAGTCCGCCTCTCCAAGGACCGATCCACCCTGCAGGTGCTGGACCCGGCCACGGGGGTCTGGGCCTCTGTCTGTTTCGACAACTTCACAGAAGCTTTGGCCAAGACAGCCTGTGAGCAGATGGGCTTTGACAGGTACCACACCTCCACCCTGGACCCTCCTCCCCACGGCTCCTTCTTCCTTCTCCTGTCCCTCTTCTTCCTCCTTTCCTTCCTGCCTTCCTCATTCTTTCCTAAAAATACAGACATTGGAGTCCAACAGATCCACTTTTGAATCCCAGCACTTTCGCTTACAAACGCATGACGCTAAATCTCCTGAGCCTCAGTTTCCTAAGAGTTCGTTGGGGGAGCTAAAGCCACCTCTGCAGATGATTCTGAGGTCCCCGTGACCTCCCTTCACCCTTCACCCCCACCCCAACAGGTCGTAACACACTTCCAACTCCTTTGCAATCCTCTCCTTTCCTTTTTCTTCAATCCTCACTCTTTCCTGGCTTTGCAAGAAGCTGTTCGTGGCCTGGAATTCAAAAGCCTTACTTACTCCAAGTCTCATTAGTTAAAATTTAGTCTAAGAGGATCTGATTTCACTGGGGCCTCTTAAGCAATGCTAGCTCTCTCAGCAAATTCCAAAAGCAGCTCTAAATCTGAAATGGATGAAAAGGTATATAATTATAATAAGGGTAATTAGCATGATATATATTTATATTCATTTGATCTTGGCAGAAAACCAAAAATGTAGTTATTACTCTATCTATATTAAGGATAGACTCGGAGAAAGAAAGTAACTTGCTTGTTGCTTGAGTCATGGCTGGGAGGCAGAAGACTGGAATTTTGCCCAAGACCCCCTAATGCCTGGGCACCAGGAGTTCTAGCAGCTTCTCTGTTTCTAGTTTGGGGAATTCTCTCTTCTCATGGAGATTCATCTTTAAAGGGAGGGGAGAGGGATGTGAGACAATTATCACACAGAGCTTCCAACTGGATAGGACAGAAGAAAAGAGTCTACATGTTCAGCTGCAGAGTGGGACAACCTCCCTGGGGAAGGCCCCAGACTTCTTCAGGATTCTTACAAAACTCGACTCAGACACCAGGCAGAAATGAAAAATAGTAGGCAGACATCATCAATCAATCACAGCACTCTCTCCCATAGCCTCAAGGTTCTTTATCAGTAAATGCTCCAGGCAGCCATTACTAATGGACCAGGTGTATTTGGAGAGGATGCCCCTGCCATCTTCATTTTCAAGGACAGCTGGGAAGGCATGCCTACACGTGCTGTTTTTCTCCCCTCCTCCTGCAGGCAAGCTAGTCCAGCCCTACTTCCCCACTGCAGTCTGGCCAACTGCTGCATCAGCTGAACCCAGCACAGCAGTTTGATTATGAAACCCAGTGTCTCCAGGAGTTCTTAAGGTGATAGGCTCCTGGAATTTCTGTTCTTCTGAAGCCTACGAAGACACCAAGTCATCTGGCCCCTGGGCTCTACAAAATTAAAATTCATTAGAGTGTAATTGGCGAATGGAGGTTAACTTTCCTGGAAACATCCATTTCTTTTATAGTCCCTCTTCCTATTGGAGCTCAGGTTTCTCTACTTTCCTTCCTTCTCCTGGATTAGAGGACTTTCTTGTCCTAGACTACAAAGCCATCGATGGTTCAAGGTGGAAGGGGCCCTCGGGATCATCTGGTCCACCCATCATCTTACAGAAGAGGAGACTGAGGCTTAAAGAAACCCAGAGATGGAATGTGACCTACCCACAGTCACACATCAAGTTAGTTTCACAAACAAGAGCCTAGGTCTTGAGAGTTCTTAATACAACACCCAGTACTGCTAGACTCTAGTCTTTCTAGGTCCAGTGTGTGGGCCGAGCAGATAGTACTGACATTTCTGACTGGAAATGTGAGAATACGCCAGTCAGCCAGTACCAGGGACTGATTCCAGCCCTAAGTGCAGAGCTTGTGCTGCCTGATTGGGTGGGAGGGAGAAGAAAGATTCGGAAGAAGCAGATTCAATAAAGGATCAGAAAGATGGGATTAATCAGGGAACACTTCCAGGAGAAAGGAAGATTTAAACCCAAGACTCGAAAGAAGGCCAGCATGGATTAACAACACGAAAGAGGGACAGTCGTCCAAGTGAGAGATCATGTTTGTCTGACTTCTTATGAAGATCAGTCTAGTCCTGGCCTATCTCTAAGGGGGCCCACTAGCAAATTCAGACCAATGCCTTATTTATAGACCTGAACATCTGCATTCCAGTTCCCTTCAAGGTAACTGAGGGTGGGGGATGGGCACTCACCTGGGTCCCTTCACCTTCCAGAAGAGACTTTTGGGACAGAGTTTGGGTACCACTTATAATAAAGACTGAGCTGGAAGATAAGGAAGGGAATCCCCAATATTTCTCCAGAGCTCTGAGTCCTGGGGTGCCAAAGGAATATCCTTTTATCAGACAAAGGACAGGGACCAAGAGGAAGGTTCCCTCCTCTCCCCTGCCACTCCCAACCACGCATTCCCCACCACCTTCTCTCCTGGACATGGGGTCTCTTGTTCTATTATCCTGCCCCAGCTCACATCTCTCTCTCCCTCCCAATGTGAGCAGCAAACCCACCTTTAGAGCTGTGAAGATTGGCCCAGACCAGGAGTTGGATGTCACTGAAATTACAGAATACAGCCGGGAACTTCAGGTGCAGAACTCAAATGGGTAAGTGAGAGGAAAGCTCCTTCTAGTCTACGAAAGGTCAATGCATGGAGCCTGCTCTAGGGCTCCAGCTCACCCCTGAGCAGACTGGCACACCGGCAGCAAGGAGAAAGTGAGGAGATCACAGGGAGAACTCCCAGTCGGGCAGATCACTAAATACCAAGAGGAGAGAATCACATTTCCGAGAGGTCTTCTGTGTTGACTTTTTTTTTTTTAATGCAGTGAACAGTTGGACATTGCAAACTGGGCTGGACAAAGTGCTCTGTCTTATCCCAAAGCAGGGGGAAAGGAGAAGGTGAACTTGCTATTGGTCTGAATAGTAAAACCAAGTGTTTTCTCCTACTCCCTTAGGTCCCCCCCCCCCCCAATAAATCTGACAGGTAAAATTCCCCAAGGCCACTTGGTCCTTCCTGGCTACTTTCCCAGGCCCGCAGTAGTGGGACCCTCCCCACATTCCCAACCCTCCAGGGAAAGAGGCTCCACAACCTTTGAGAGTGGCCCATCCTTACTGCTTGCCACCCTGCACTAGAGCACAGCCTCTAAGCAGTATCTGTCACACTGCAGCCAAGAAGCTCAGAGCGGATGCCGGCTTCTTAGTATGTGGTGAGGTCACTGAGAACTGCTTAGTCATCAAAGAATAAATCTTGATAAGGACAGGGATGGTAGCAGAAGGATGGCTTGCCTGGAATTCCATTGAAATCTCATTCTTCTTCCTTATGGAAAGCCTGTAAGGCCGCAGGTTTGGTTCCAGGCTCTGCTCCCTTCCATCCCAGGCTGCCCCAGAAGTACATCACTGGGACTCAACAGTGGGGGGTTTGAATTGAATTGAAGGGAACTGAGTGTGAATGAAGTATCTGTGCAGCCCTTACCATACCAGTTTCAGATCTCCCAGGTGGCTGGGAGGGGACTTGAATGCAGTCATGCCAGGAGACCTGAGTCCCTAGCTCCCAGCCAGGAGAGAAGCAGAGACCACAGCGCTCCGGGTCTCTCTTCCAGGAGCTGTCTCTCGGGCTCCCTGGTTTCCCTGCACTGCCTTGGTGAGTATACGCCCCCTCTCTGTGGGGTTGGGCCTTGGGCCACCAGTGAGCAAGAGGAAGCTGTTCCTCCTCATTCCTAAATCTCTCAGATATCAAGCCTCGCTCTGCTTAGGCCCAACCTCATTTCCTTGGGACTTGGGCTCCTTCAAGTGGTTCATGTCAAGAACTCCCTCCTACCATCTGCACACAGCCCCTAACCCAGCAGAGGTCTGGGAGAGAGAGTCCCGGAAAGACAGTGCTAGAGGTCCACCCCCTCCCCACCCCTGCTCAGGGCCCACACAGGCCTCCTTTTCACATAGTTAATCCAAGATCAGACCGGCCAAACTGAACGGTTAGAATATGGCTGACACCGTCAGGTGCTGGTTAGAAACATAAAATACAAGACAAGGAAAAGAACTGGTCACTATCCTCAAGGAGCCTACAACCAGGTATGTGTGAAGTGCTAGTCACAGTTGACGTGCTGCACAGAGCCCTGGGCTGGGGTCAGGAGACCTGGGTACTGTCCCACTAACTTACTGTGGGACTTTGACAACTCATCTAGCTTCTTTAGAGTTCATTTTCCCCAAGAACCTCAGAACTTTTAGTCTAACTGCCCTGTGAGGATCTCAAGGGGCCCTTCTAGCACTAATAGAGGGAATCAGAAGAGAAAACAAACCATGTGGCCAAGACTCATCATACCTGCCTGTGGGAGAACTGGAGCTGAGTGTGACCAGGAAGGGCGGACAGAAGTTGGAAAGTCTAAGAAGAGAGGTAGACCATCATCACTCCCTTTGCAGTTTGGCAGTGTATATGCTTCCCTGTTGGATGTTAAGATTCTTATTCATCATTGTGTGACCCCTTATGTGGGGCTCTGACACATGATGGCCAGTGAGTGAAAGGATGAATGAATGAATGAATTGTCACATCATCTGACCTTCACTGAGCAACACTGAAGACACCAGGAGGCTTTAGAAACAGACCCTTACTTGAGACACCTTCAGTCTCACTGGGAAGACAAGAGTGAAGTGAAGGCTGATCGACACCTAGGGAAGCCTATGGAAACTTCCAGCAGCTAGTGCCTGGGCTATATGCTGAAGAATGAAACTGTAGGCTCCAGGATGGAAAGAGCATATCTGGCTTTCTGTCGTATCACCATTCTATTCCCAGCACTGTCCCTGAGGCACAGTAGGCACTCATTACAAATCTGTCAAATTAATTAATGATTTAGATAAACAGGAGAGAAGACAGCATCTCAGGGACGAGGGCTCTCTTGAGCAAAAACAGAATAACTTTTAGGGAGCTACAAGCAGATCAATTTAGCTAGATGGTGACTATATAAGGTCAGCAGAAGGCTGCCAGGAGAAAGAGTTTAAACTCTACCCTACAAGTTTAAACTCTAAGAGAATCAAGGGGTTTTTTGAGCAAATAAGCACAGTGACCTGTAGAAAGCAGTGTTTGAAGTTAGATGTTGTTTAGAAATCCCCTGCCTAGTACAGGGCCAGGCAAGCAGGACAGAACCAGAAAGGCTGGTGGCCTTTCCCCATTGAGAACAACCGCTATGGAAATCAGCTTCCAGAAGGGGTGAGGAGGAGGAGGTATTTACAAGAGTTTGAGGGTTGGAAGTGAAAGCCAGGGCAGTGGGAAGACACAATGTCAATTTGGGAGACTCACTTGGGAGGAGAAGGACTTGGAGAAAGGTGAGTTCTGGATGGAAGGATCTGGAGCTTTCTTCCCACTTCCGGGTCTCAAAGCAACAAAGGGCGTCTGTTTACTGTTACACAGCGGGAGCAACTGGAGAGGTTTATGAAAACCTGGGTAGGGTTTTCACAATTCTGTATCACTGGTTTGTAGATCGTGAATTCCCAGCACAATGGACACACCCTTGGTTACAATCTAAACTCCTATACACTTCTAAAGCCAAAAAAAAGAGAGAGAGAGAGAGAGATAGGGGAGACTGCTCTGGGACAGTCAAAACTCCCCATGAATAATTTGAAACCAGCCTGGTCCTATCCCCACTCCCAGCCCCTGCCACAAAAGCCTACTCAGGATAGACCTGAGGCTCCCTGGGGAGGCAGCCCTACCCCCCAGAGCCTGACTTCCTGCCTTCTCCCCTCCCTCCTACTGAGTCCAGCCTGTGGAGAAAACCTGAAGGCCCCTCGGGTGGTGGGCGGGGAGAAGGCCTCTGTGGACTCTTGGCCTTGGCAGGTCAGTATCCAGTACAACAGACAACACATCTGTGGAGGGAGCATCCTGGACCCCCACTGGATCCTCACGGCAGCCCACTGCTTCAGGTAAGGCCTGAAGGGGCATTGAGGTCACAGAGGGCCAGTGTGCCTGGGGCCCCTGTCTCCTGACTTGTTTTCCCCTACTCCCTTCCAGAAGACCACGTGTCAGCACACGGCCACCCCAGTAAGAAACTGGACATGATGTCCTTTGTTAAGCCTTGGGGGTCTGATCAGAGCATGCTGGTCACCAAGCTTAACCTCTGCCTAGTGGGAAGCCACCAGACACCCAGTGTCCCCAGCCCACCCCCATACTGTGCTCTCTACAAGAGTTTTTTCAGCTCCCTGAAATCCACAAGAACTCACTCCCGCTTTGCCAGACTTCTAGGAAGTGGTCCTTGGGTCTAGAATTACTACCATGCCTTCTTTACATCCAGAAAATTTTAAAATAATTACTTAAAAATAATTTTTATTATTATAGATCCCCTTAGAGGCCAGCGGTGCAAGGCCTGCCTATACCTCTGGGACCAGGTCCTCTTCACTTTCATTCACTCAACATATACTGAGTACCTACTAGGTACCAAGTACTGTGTCATGTGCCTGGGTGCATTAGACCCTATTGCTGCGTTCAGGAAGCTCGCAGCTTAGATCAGTGGTTCTTAAGCTTTTTTGAGAATCTGGCAAAGTCATAAACACTTGCCTAGAAAAACAGCTGTGTCTGTTGTAGGGAGAAAGAAAGGCAGGTACATAACAATACGTAACAATTGTATTGACCACAATACAAGTACCACACGTGTAACAGAGACCATTAAAAAGGCTGGTGGAGAAAGTGCCACGAGTGCTACAGATTAGGCATTGGGAGCACCCCTCCAGCTGGAAATCTCCTAGGGCTGGTTTCACTGGGCAAGAAGGATCAAATCCCCTTTTAGAAGTTGGGTTGTAGAGGGTGATTCCACAAGGATGGTGGACTGTCCTTTTCCCACCACCCCCTGCACCCACCAACACATTACCTCCTAAGGGAGGAACACCCAGCATTCCAGCCCCCAAGACCATGGGCTTTGGCAAAGCCTCCTCATGTGAGCTCAGGCTTGAACACAGTCTTCCTCTGGTCCCAGGAAGCATCTTGATGTGTTTAACTGGAAGGTGAGGGCAGGTGCAGACAAATTGGACAGCTTCCCATCCCTGCCTGTGGCCAAGATCTTCATCATTGGCTTTAACACTACGTACCCCAAAGAGGAAGACATTGCCCTTGTGAAGCTTCAGTTCCCACTCACATTCTCAGGTAAGACTTGGTACCTGGGAACAGAACCCCGAGGACAACCCAATCCCCTAGAGTCAGATTCTAGGGTCCCTGTCTGCCAGTAGCTCACTAGGTGGTCTTGAGCACATCATTTCTCCTCTCAAGGCCTCAGTTTCCCCATTTGTTTCCAACTAATGTATCAGCCTAACCTCACTGTAAGACATGAGGCTTCCCAGAGCTGTCCACTGCCATCCCGCCCCATCCCCTGCAGGAGCATCTCTGAATATCTGTTTTCTTCATTTGGATCACCACAAATGAGAATCATAGAATCATCCAAACTTAAGGACCTAAAAGATCATCTAGTCCATCCCCCGGCCCCAATCAATGCCCATTTTGCCCCTCTTTGCTCTCCTCCAAGGGCAGGGAAATCACTATTTCTAAGGTAGCCCATAGACTCTTTGAATAACTGTTAGATGACTCATGCTTATATTGAGTAATATTTAGATCAGCATTTCTAATTATGGATTCAATGGAACAGTGGTCCCTTGGGGAAAAGAGGGTTCTATTGTCAAGTAGGTTTAGGAAATACTGGCATCCTTCTTGGAGAGTCATGGGGCACATTAGTATATTAAAGTATGACACATTTTTAAAAGAATCTTTTTTATTGTGTTGAACCCATGTTTTCTAAACTTATTTGACCACAGAACTATTTTCATGTGACTTCTATTAACATCCAAGGAAACTAGTGTTATGGAGACCCTGGTGTGGACCGTTTCTGAGGACTTAGCTGCCAGGCTCTCCAAAACCCTGGATCTCCTCTTCCTTTCTGCTCCTGGCAGGCACAGTCAGGCCCATCTGCCTGCCCTTCTTTGATGAGGAGCTTGCTCCAGCTACCCCACTTTGGATCATCGGATGGGGCTTTACGGAACAGGGTGGAAGTAAGTCCTAGGATCAGTTCCACAGGGCAAAAGATTCCCTTGTATGAAGGAGCAACCCCCAGAGGTGATGGGAAGGAGGACCATACTTCAGAAAATTTCATTCTGGAGGTCCAAACGTCAGGATGCCAGGGGGAAAGCAAAGTGTCTTGACAAGCCAGAGACTTAACCTGGGCTGGAGATAGGAGACAGAGGTGGGAATGTTTTAGTTTCCAGCTGCTAAACCAAATACCATGCAATGGTTTGGCTTAACCACAGGAATTTATTAACTCATGGTTTCAGAGGCTTGAAGGCTTGCTCTCTCCCAGTGTTCATGTCTTCTGACTGGCTGGCAACCTTTGGTTTCCTTGACTATTCTGACACACGGCAATGCAGAAAGCGGCATCTTCTCCTTTCTCTTGTGGGTTCTATTGACTTCTAGCTTCTGGCTTCGCCCCATGGCTTCTTGATTATGTGTCCAATTTCTGGTGCTTATAAGGACTGCAGCTATATGGGATTAAGGCCCACCCTCATTCTTTTGGGCACACCTTAACTAATAGCATCTTCAAAGTTCCTATTTACAAATGGGTTCACACCCACAGGACCAAGAGCTGGGACATGAACTTGCCTTTTGTGGGGAAAAGATCAATCTCCAACAGAACGTGAGTGTGTTTTCAACCTCCCAGGAAAGCTGTCTGATGCACTGCTGCAGGCATCAGTCCAGGTCATTGATAGCACACGTTGCAACGCAGAAGATGCTTACGAGGGGGACGTTACTGAGAAGATGCTGTGTGCAGGCATCCTGGAGGGCGGTGTGGACACCTGCCAGGTGGGGCCTCCCAGGGTCACAGGGGAGTTTTATGGAAAATGACATAGGTCCTAGAGAGACAAGAAAATCCAGAGACTGAATGCCCCACCTGAAGTCTTGCATATGGTGTGTTGAAGGGAGGGAGGGAGAGAAGGTTGGAAGGAAGAAACATAGTCAGATAAAGATAAACAATGGAGGGAGGGAGGGAGGGAAGGATGCATGCATGGATGGATATTAGAGACAAGCAGAAAGATTTTAAGTGTATATTTCATATACTAAGATGACATTACCTGCCCTCCCCTAACTTTCCAGTATCTAAAAGATTATGAGCCCCTTGAGGAAGGAACCCCAGGTCTACTCTCTCTGCGACTGTCTCCAAGCTGCTGAATTACACTAGACAAAACCCATCTCATGCTGGACAGGTTCTGGGGTTATGTCCCTTTATCACAGTCCCACTGGCCATCAGGACTGCTTAGCAATCTCTTTACACATTGTCACCTCCACCCCCAGATCATCTTCAGAGCCATTTTCATTAAAACCCCTAATCTACTTATGCCACAGTCTCATTCAATCCTTCCTTCAAGAGTCATCTAGAAGACAGAGCGTGTGTGCCAGGTACATGCTGGGCTTTGGGGACAAGGTCTGCCTTCATGGGGCTCACTATTAGATGGGGACACACAGACAAGCAATTGGACTCCAGTGTTACAGGTTTCTTGTCTGTTATTTGCTTGTTTCTTTTTTCTCTCCAGCTCCCCACCCCACCCCACCCCCATACACACACACATTCGATTCTAAGCTTCCTGAGGGCAGGGATCTTTGTGGGGTTTTCATTAATTGAATCCCCATTGCCTGGAACAGTGCCTGGCACAAAACAGACCCTCGATAAGTGTTTGGGGAAAACTAGATTAAGCTAAAACACAAACAGGCTTCCTCACTACAAGACCCTTTGGAGTCTCCAATTTACTAGTGTGCCTTGTGAATCTCCAAGATTCACTCCCACAACCTACTTGACCGCAGATGGAATTCTTTTGCACCAAAGGGTAAAAGGGGCAGAAATGACAAGGACAAAGGGAACAAAGGCAGGACAGGAGAGAGCGCTGCTCCTGGAGAGCGTCTAAGGACAGGTGGCCAGTTCGGGGAGGGGAGGAGGGTGGAGCCCACCCCACCCCCCCTCTGCAGCAGCCCTGGTCTGGCCTCTCACAGGGTGACAGCGGTGGACCCCTGATGTACCACTCTGACCAGTGGCAGGTGGTGGGTATCGTGAGCTGGGGCCATGGCTGCGGGGACCCACGTACCCCAGGGGTGTACACAAAGATCACAGCCTATCTCAACTGGATCTACAGTGTCCGGAAGGTGAGCAGTTTGCCCTACCTGCTGTGCCTGCCTTCCCTTCCACTACCCCGGGGACATTAGGCCATCCTTAGGGTTTGATTTAAATGGCTCTGGGACAACCCTATGTGCCCCAGATCATTTCTGCTCTTCCAGCAAGTTAGATTCCATCATTAAGGCTGAAATTTCTCAGGTTAGAAACTCCTGCTAAATGAAATACCTTAGGGGATGGAAAACACTGAGCTTTATCATTCTCTACTCCCTGCCAGAATGAGTCTATCAGATCCTGTCCAGAGAGTAGTTTCTGATAAGAAGGAGAGTGGAAAGGATTCCGCGACTTCCAGGACCCTAGAGGATAGAGAGAGTAGCAAATGGCATCAGAAAAAGGAAGATTAATTTTGCCATGTCACCAGTTTGTCCAAGACTCTCCAGTTTCAAATCATCTGACTTTCTCTTTGTTGGTCTCTTCTATTCTAGTCTGAGCTGTAATGCTTCCTCCCTGCCCTGCCCATCTGGGGATCCTCCAGACTTCAGACAAAGAGCCTCAGCTCCCTGGGACACACCCTCTCTGCCCACAGCCTCGGCATTTCTGGTGCAGTAAAGGGTGTCCATTCCTGTAAGAGTTCCCCCAGCCCACAAGTGCCCAGGACGGAGTCAGCAGTGCTAGACCAGCCCCCCAGGGAGAGGAGCACCCACTGTGGCAGCCTCGGGGCTGCCATCTCAGAAGGCATTGCTAAGCCGAGAAGAAACTTTCCCACAAGAGGAATGGAGGCAGTTTCTCTTGTGGGAACCAAGAGCACCAGGGCTGGAGTGGAGTGAGGAGAGGGTGTGAGACAGCTTCTCCTTCTCCACCCATCCTTAAGTACCCTCCCCCCCAAGGAAGGAATCAGTTGACAGTAAAATGTACTGTTCTACTGATGGTGTGACTACTATTATTTACTGGTGTTACTGGTGTCACCTTTATTAAACAAGAGTGTGAAATCTATGGTGCATACTGCCTGGGTTGCTTGATAGAACTGAGCTAGGACTATTGAATCATGATCTTTATTCTTTGGCCTAGGTGGGAAAAGAGCCTAAGGAGGCAATTGCTTCTCAAACCAGGAGTGGAGGAGAAAGGAGACATAGAAACCAGAGCCACAAAGTGGGGTGGCCATGAACTGTGAACTGGGGAGCCAGGATGAGCAAGCTTCTCCCATCCCCCTCCTCCCCCCTTCGCTGCCATCCATGGACCAGAGATAACCTGTGATCTGGGAGGGAGATGACTTGGGTTCTCCAGAGCAGCATTAAATCATATCTCCCTGGGTGGCTGAAAAGAGGTATTGTACCTCTGAATCCTAACCTATTTCTTCCACAAAGCCCTCATTCATTCATTCATTCAAAAACAAAATAAAACTTGTATCATCTGCTGGCCATGAGGAAGGCCCCCAGCTGGGTTCTGGAGATATAAACATGAAAAAATTCCTGCACTCAATGATCGGAGAAGTGGGCCTCATGGGCTCTGGCTGGTGGCCACATGGAGGCTCAGGTATCCCGAGGACCCTCTCGTTAGAGTTGTCAGATTCTAGATAAAATAGATTTACTAATGTCTTACTAAGTTCCTAGGAAATAATAGAAATGCTCAAGGGATAAATAAATAAATAAAACAAAACAAGTCCATCAGAACCACAAGCTAAAACTAAGGCAGAGACCTGGGAGCAAATAAAAGGCTGAGAAAAAAACAAACCTGGATTCGCTACGGGGGGCGGAGTGCTGAGCCTGGGACTCCCCCATGAAGAATGGACAACTGACGGGAGCCAGACTGTCCCAGGTGGCATATCCTCTTCAGGAAAATATTTCTGGCTGAGACTCTCAGGATTTCCAGACAAAGATCTTATAATTATGAGCTCAAAATCAAAGATCAGCAAAAACATTTTTTAAAAGCCTTTAGGAATAGGAATATCAGAAACAGCAAATTTAGAACCCAAAGGACTTCAGAGGTTATAATTACCAGATAATTATAATGCTAACTAATAATTATAGAGTCTTTCTATGTGCCAGACACTTTATTAACTGCTTCATCATATACTGATTCATTTAATCCTCACACAAACCTAGGAGATAGGAACTATTATTCTCCGCCTTTTATAGATAAGGAAACAAAGGCATAACAAGGTCAAGGACTTTGCCTAAGATTATATACAGTAAGCTGAACGTAAGCAGCCTGACTCCAGAATTCATGCTATAAACCACCACATTATAGGGCCTCGAATATGTATATAGAATATACAATAATAATGCATGCAAACTTTAAATGAATAAAAAAATGGAGTTTTGTAACAGCCAAGTAAAAATAACCCAGAAGATTTGGAAAAGAACTAAATTGAGTGCTTAGAAATAAAAAATCATAATTATTAAAATAAAAAACTAAACAAGTGGGATAAACAGCATTTAAGACACAAATGACAAAAGAGTTAATGAATTGGAAAAGAAATGGAAGAAGTTAGATTGCAGCAAAAAGAGACAAGAACAATGGAAAATATGAATGAGAAGTTATGAACCATGAAGGCTAGAATGATATGGGCTGGCATATCCAGTCAGAGAAATTTAATTTCTGAAGGAGAAATCAAAGCCTAGAAAGAGACAATGTCCAGAGAGATCACAGCTGAGAATCTTCCAGAATTGATTACAGGCATGAATCCACAGGTACAGTATATGCCCCTTAGGGTATACCCATACAACAAAGGTGGAAGAACTCAAAGAAATCCATATCTAAGCATATTATAGTGAAGCCAAAGGACACCAAAGCTGAAAAGAAACTCTTTAGAGCAGCCACAGACAAACAGAAATGGCTCACACCACCACAAAGTACCACAATTAGACTGACAGCAAAGGTCTCTATAGCACTAAAGCAGGTAAAAGTGCTTTCCTTCAGAACACCAAGAGATAATAATGACCAGTTAAGAAATGTAAACCCTACAGAGCTATCTTTCAAAAGTAAAGGTATCTTCAGGAAATCAAAAACTGAGGGTTCACCAGCATCAGATCGTCTCTAAAGGAGCATCTAAAGTATATAGGTAGGGAGAAGGAAAATGATCCCAGAAGGAAGAACTAAGGTGCAAGACAGAATACTGAGCAAAGCAATTGGAAAAAACATACACAAATCTAAACAAAATCTGTCTACATAAAATAATGGCAATATCTATTTCATAGGTTAATTTTTCAAACTAGTTAAAATGCTGGATGGTAATAGCATGTAACTCAGGAAGGGATAATCAAATATTTTAAAATTCTTAAATTGTTCAAGAGGGAAGTTTAAATATGAACTACAGTTATGTTACATAAAGTGTATGTAGTACTTACTGGATGGCCAAAAGATTAACTACCAAAATAATGAATATAAATTGTTTAAAATTCAAAACACTAGGAAAAAATAATTAAGAAAAAAATAATAAATTTCAGAAAGAAAAAGGAGGAGTTGCTCCTTACTTTGCTCAGGAGAAGTGGGAAAAGAAGAAGGAAGAGGAGGAGAAGGAGAAGAAAATGAGAAAGAGGAGGAGGAGATGGAGGAGAAAATGGAACAAATAGAATACACAGATTAGGATGGCAAAAACAAAAGTATCAATAGTGACAATAAATGTTAAACTCACTGGTTAGTATACAGAGACAGTCAAGTTGAACAAAAATATAAAATCAAACTATGTGTTATTTATAAGACATACCCACAGCATAAGGTTACAGGACCATGAAAACTAAAAAAGGTGGGAAAGATATAGAAACCAAGCACTTAACCTAAATTTTGGTGGGGTAGCTATATAATGTTTTTTAATAGGAATTTAGGACAGGAAGACAAAACTGACTTTAGGACAAAGTGAAGTGCTACACAATGAGAGAAGTCTCAATTCACCAGGAAAATATAAGTTACAACTTGTAAACAATAAAAAAGAAAAGCAAAACGCCATTCCTTTGTCATCACTGGAGATGACTATCACACCAAGCCCTTACTCTGAAATGGTATTTAGAGAGAAAAAATAGAAAGTCTTATTCTGCTTTATAGAAAGAATCTACTTCCAAATAGAGGCAAGGCAAGATGGCCACATAGGGAGGTAAGGAATTTAGGTAGTCCTCTGGGGCAGCTGGTAAACAGTCAGGAACTGCCTGGAACAACCGTTTGGAGGACTTCTGTGACCAAACACATGTCATTCACCAGTCTGGAATGAGTGGAAGGGCCAAGATCACAGCCCAGAACTGTTAAGTAGTCTCCCAAACTGTGGAGACTGGGGCCCCTCCCCCTCTATCACAACAGGCTGTCTTACAGACACTTTCCCGTGGGAAAAAGAAGCCCTCTCTACTAAGAGCAAGGGAAGGTAGCTTAACCAAGCTCCAACTGCAGTTTTAATTAATGCAGTTGGAGTGTTGAATACAAGCTCTGAGCACAGATAAACCAGAACAAACAAAAGGAACTCTGAGGTGTCTCCTAGCATAGAGGAGGCAGGGCTGATGGAAAGAAAAAAAAAACAGAGACTTTTGACCCAATAAAAAGAGCACATAGAGCTGGGTGCCAATTTCAGCTCTTGATTGTTGATCTGTGGTGCTGGGGACCAGGGACTGGCTCTGAAAAAGGATTTTTTTTATTTTTGCTTTTTTAGCAGCCCATTTTTTAAAAAGCTTCAGGCATTTTCATTTGTCAGTGCTGACCCAGGCAACAGCAGAGATAAGGTAACTAGTCAGGTCAAGGTGATAATTCCTTAAAGGGTATATCTTACAGGGGGTGCAGGGCCCAGCACAAGTGGCACATTTCATTCAGAGAATTCAGACCCCAGGGACTGGAAAACAGAAATGAGTTAAGCCTGCCTCCTACCTCAGCCTCTGTCTAAACATGCCCCAGGCAAGGACAAGGTCTGCTGAGAAATAAAGGCTCCACACAACTTTATGCCAGTGGGGAGCTGCAGTCTGACAAGCATCACTTGCTGGGCATCATAGGAAAAACACTTTTTTTTTCGAATAGAGAACAAAGCCAAACAATAAGAAAACTTAGGTAAAAGAGAGAAAACAACCTCCAAAACAAATCAATCAAGGAAATCAGTTGCCTAGGCATCAGCAAAAAATCATGAGTCATACTAGGAAGAATAAAGATATGGCCCAATCAAAGGAACAAATTAACACCTCAAATGAGATATAAGAGTTGAAACAACCAATCAACAATGTTCAAACAAATCTTCTAAATCAAATCAATGAGGCAAAAGAGATGAAGGACATAAAGTAGATGCTGTGTGACCATACAGAAGAACTTCAAAAAGGCAAATGGTAGAACTTATGGGAATGAAAATCACAATAGAAGAGATGAAAAATACAATGAAGGAGGCTGCCTGTGCCAAAAAAAAGACTACAATGGAGACATACAATAGCAGATTTGAAGAGTAGAAGAAAAGATTAGTAAACTAGAGGACAGGACATCTGAAATCCTACACACAGAAGAACAGATAAAGAATGGGAAAATATGAGCAGGGCCTCATAAATATGTGTTTTATAGGTGACCCAGAAGGAGAAGAGAGGGAAATGGGCTGAAAGAATACTGGAGGAAATAATCACGGAAAAATTCCCAACTCTTATGAAAGACATAAAATTACAGATCCAAGAATAGATCTGAATAGACCTACTCCAAGACCCTTACTAATTAGATTGTCACATGTCAAAGACAAAAAGAGAATTATGAAAGCAGAAAGAGGAACACAATCTACCACATACAAGGAATGCTCGATAAGACCATGTGCTGATTTCTCAGCAGAAACCATAGAGGCGAGAAGACAGTGATATGACATATTTAAGACACTGAAAGAGAAAAACTGCCAACCAAGAATTCTATATCTGGCAACGTTCTCCTTCAGAAATGAAAGAGAGTTTAAAATATTTTCAGACACACAGACACTGTGTGAGTTTATGAACAAGAGACCTGCTTTACAAGAAATACTAAAGGGATCACTTCAGCTGTAAGACACAAGGTCATGATGCATGCAACAATGTGGATGAAACTTGAGGATATTATGTTGAGCAAAACTAGCCAGAAATGAAAGGACAAATACTGTGTGATCTCACTAATATGAACTAATAATAATGAGCAAACTTGGAGAGTTAAAGTTGAGGACACAGGTTATCAGGAGATAGAAAGAGGGTAGAGATTGAGCATTTGATGATGAAGGAGTACAGAATGTTCAGCAGAACTGATTGTAAAGATCCAGAAATGGATAGCACAATACTAACTGAAGGTAGCATAATATTGTAAGTATAATAAACAAAGCTGAGTGTGAATATGGTTGAAAGAGGAAGGCTAGGGGCATGTATGACACCAGAGGGAATGTCATATGGTAAAAACTGGGACTGCATAACTTAGCAAATCCTAGAGTGGACAATGATGATGATTAAATGTACAAATATAAGAAAGTGTTTACACTAGGGATAACAAATAAATGTCAACATTGAAAGTGTTGAAAATGGGAAGGTATATGGAAAAATACAATCAATGCATATTAGTGTCTACAGTTAACAGTAACATTGTAATATGCTTCCATTAATTGTAACAAAAAGCACTATATCAAAGCTAAATGTCAATAAGAGGGGGATATAAGAGAGGGGTATGAGATTCTTGGTTTTGTTGTTCTTTCTCCTTTTTGCTTCTTTATTCTTCAATTTTTCCTCTTCTTCTTTCTTTTGGAAGAAATGGAAATGTCCTTCTATAGATTGTGATGATGAATGCATAACTATGTGATTATGCTGGGAACCATTGATTGTTTACTTAGGATGGATGGTACGGTATGTGAATAAAACTGTTAAAATAAACAGAAAGATAAAAGTGCTGGAGGCAGGCGGGCCACAGTGGCTCAGCAGGCAAGAATGCTTGCCTGCCATGCCAGAGGACCCGGGTTCGATTCCCGGTGTCTGCCCATGTGAAAAAGAAAAAAGTGCTGGAGGCAATTTAGAGAGATGGACCTATCCACCATTGGTAGGGAAGTAGAACGGTGCAGTCCCTCTGGAGGGCAGTGTGGTGGTTCCACAGGAGGCTAAGCGTAGGGTTGCCATAAGATTATGCAACCCCATTATTAGGTAAATATGTTGAAGAACTGAAAGTAGGGACATGAACGGACATTTGCATGCTGGTGATTTCGGTGGCAGTATTCACACTTTGCAATGGATGGAGGTGGTCTAAAGGGACATTAATGAATGAATAGGAGGGCAAACTGTGGTCGTACACATACAATGGAATATTGAGCAGCTACAAGGAATGAACTTGTGAGGCATGCAACTAGGTGAATCAAACTTCAGGATGTTATATTGAATGAAATAAGCCAAAAATGGAAGGACAAATATTGTAAGACAGCACTAATATAAACTAGCTATAATAAGCAAACACTGAGAATTGAATTTGTGAGCATAGGTTATCAGGAGTTAGAACATGGGCAGAGAGTAGGAAATCAATGATTAAAGAGTACAACATGTTCAATAATGTTTATTATAAAGGTTCCTAGATTGTAAGCTCTAACAGCAGTCACATCTTTTCCTGAATTTTAACTGTTATTTCTAAATTCTGAGATGCTGAGCACTTCATGTACAATCTTGTAGTTCCTTGGAACTTTGGGTATCTGTGTGACACCTGAGACTCAGAGTTAGAGTTCTACATCTCTGAAAGTCAGCATTACTCTATACAGCAACTGTTAAAGAAGCTGAAAAAGAGATCAGATGTCAGTTAGAGATATGAATGAAACAGACTTGGTTAGGACTAAGGTAATTCAGAATACAGGGTAATGTATGATATTGACTGTAGTTTAAAAATTCAACTTCTGTGTGCAAACAAAGGAAGAGATTTTTATTTGGTACAAAATTTATATTTTCTGTAGCACACTATCTAATTTAACCTTTATGGTCAGTTTATTTAAACAACATAGTTACATGGAACCCAGTATAGGGAATGAGATCTTGTTATTCTGTACAGTTTGTGTAATACCCTGATACATCCCAGAATATTTTGGACAGAAAATAAAAAACTATTTGGAAAAGCCCCTTGAGGGACTGAGGGAAAATGTGGAAATATTAAACTTCCCCACCTCGAAAATTACTAATATTCTTATAAGCATTAGGGACTCCCAATTTACTAAGTCAAGTCTTTGATCTTGGGGTTTTCCCTTATGAAACTTTTTCTGCAAAGGAGAAGCTAAGCCTACTTATAATTATGCCTAAGAGTCAACCCCCAGAAAACCTCTTTTGTTGCTCAGATGTGGCCTCTCTCTCAGCCATCTCTGCAAATAAACTCGCTATCCTGCCCCACCCCCATGTGGGATATGATTTCCAGGGGTGTAACTCTCCCTGGAAATGTGGGACATGACTCCCAGGGATGAGCCTGGCCCTGGCATCAAGCAATTGAAGATGACTTCTTGACCAAAAGGAGAAACAAAATGAAGCAAAGTTTGAGTGGCTGAGAGATTTCAAATAGAATTGAGAGGACATTTTGGAGATTATTCTTTGTATTATATAGATATACCTTTTTAGTTTCTAGTGTATTAGAAAAGCTAGAAGGAAATACCTACAAAATCTAGAAGAATCTAGTGGACTGGATTCTTGATGATGATTTTATAACTATATAGCTTTTATAGTGTGACAGTGTGATTATGAAAACCCTATGACTGACATTCCCTTTATTTAGTGTGTGGGCAGATGGGTAATAAAATAAAGGCAAAATAAATTTTAAAATAATAGGGAGGATAAGGGGTATGGAATGTTTGGGGCGTTCTTTTTTATTTTTTCTTGGAGTTATGAAAATGTTCTAAAATTGACTGTGGTGATGAGTTCACAACTACATGATGATACTGTGAAACACTGATTTATACTTTGGGTGGATTATTTTGTATGTGAATACATCTCACTAAAATTGCATTTTAAAGAAGGAATTTACTTCCAGGAAACAAAATGAATCCAAAGGAATGATAGAATTAGAAAACCACTATTTTGCAACTTCTGGTGAAATAATTGGTTCACACAAGGATCATCAGCGGATGCCAAAACCACTAAGTTAAGAGTTGATGAATAACTGGATATTTGCACAATGCCCAAGAATCACCCCCAGATTCCTTGCTGCTCTCAAGAGGAGAAAAATAACTTCACAATGCAGGAGCATGGCCCTTATCTCCTTACCCACTAATCATGGCATAGCCTGATGTTGTGTGCCTCCTGATATGTACATGTAGTACACTTTCATATTGCATCATCTATGAGGTATTCTTACCCAAGATATTTAACCTACATCTTTAGATATGATTTCCAATTTACAGGAAATAAGAATTAGAGGAATACGTTCCTTGGAAGTAAACAGAAAAATCCAGAAGGTGGAGCATTCAACCACACAAATGAACCAATCTCTCCAAAAAGTCAATGTCATGAAAGGCTCTTAAGAGACATAAAACCACTCCCTGATGTTAAAACCTATTATAAAACCACAGTGGTCAAAACAGCATGATACGAAGACAGAAGCATTGACCAATGGAATCAAATCGAAAATGTAGAAATAAACCACCAAACCTATGGTCAAGTGATTTTTGACAAGGCCCTCAAATCCTCCAAACTGAGACAAAATAGTCTTTTCAATAACTGGGCATGGAAGAACTGGATATCAATAGCCAAGAGATTGAAAGAGGACCCCTATCTTACACCCTACACAAAAATTAACTCAAAGTGCGTCAAACACATAAAGCATCTTGAAGAAAATGTAGGGAAACATCTTCAAGACCTAGTAATAGGAGGTAGCTTCCTAAACTTTACACCCAAAGCACAAGCAACAAAAGAAAAAATAGACAAATGGGAACTCCTCAAAATCAAATGCTTCTGCACCTCAAAAGACTTTGTCAAAAAGGTGAAGAGGCAGCCAACTCAATGGGAGAAAATATTTGGAAATCACATATCAGACAAAGGTTTGACTTCCTGTATATACAAAGAAATCATACAACTTAACAACAAAAGAACAAACAGCCCAATTACAAAATGGGCTAAAGACATAAGTAGGCATTTTTCTGAAGAGCAAATACAGATGGCTCAAAAACACATGAAGAGATGCTCATTTTCACTGGCTATAAGAGAAATGCAGATCAAGACTACATTGAGATACCACCTCGCACCTATAAGAATGGCTGCTATTAAACAAACAGGAAATTATAAATGTTGGAGAGGATGTGGAGAAACTAGGACACTTACACACTGCTGGTGGGAATGTATAATGGTGCAGCCACTGTGGAAGACTGTTTGGCGGTTCCCTTTAGGAAACTAAATTTTGAATTGCCCTTTGACCTAGGGGTAGCACTACTTGGTATATACCCAGAAGAGCTAAAGGCAATGACACAAATAGACATTTGGACACCGATGTTCATAGCAGCATTATTCACAATCACCAAAAGATGGAAACAAAGCAAATGCCCATCAACAGACAAGTGAATCAACAAAATGTGGTAAATACATACAAAGGAATATTATGCAGCAGTAAGACAAAGTGACATCCTGAAGCACATGACAAGATGGATGAACCTTGAGGACATAATGCTGAGTGAAATTAGCTAGACACAAAGGGATAGACACTATATGATTCCACTTTTATGACCAGCATAAAGGTATAATCAGAGGTTTATATTACAGAATATCGGGGACTTAGAGATACATAGAAACAAGAGATGGTTGAATCGTTAGCTAATGAGGTTGAACTCCAATGTAAGGGAATAGATAGGAGCAAAGGTGGTTCTCTAGTGGATATATAAGTAATATTACCATATTGAAGATGAACAAGATTGGAAGGGGTTCTATAGACCTACATGTCTCACTGATTCACACTAGCAATATGAATTATTTCTTGCAAGAATCACTTCAAATATATGATTCTTGTACAAAGAGTGTTTAAGTCCAGGGTACAAGGGGAAAACTGCTATTGCATGCTATGAGCTATGCTCAATAGGAAACCATCAGCACTACCACAGCAACAGCAGAGGTAAATAATGGGGTGAGGGACAAGAGTTAAGAGAAGGTTTAGATTTCCTATTTGGTGAGGGTGAGTTTATTGGTTTTCTTTCTCTTGGGAACAATGAAATTATCTAAAATTGAGAATGTTGAGGGACTGTGGACTTTGGGCCCTCTACATGATGCCTGATGAATGCAGGTGGCTGAAGGATGCACTGACAAAGGAAATTGACAAATGATGGTGCAGACTTATGAACAAAGGTTGTGCTGCTAAAAAGGAACAACGTCGTGAGGCATGCAACGATGTGAATGAACATGTGGGACATGTGGCGAGACAAAATAAGCCAGATATAAAAGAGCAACAATGGTCTGGTCACCTTTAGAAAATGCTTATAAGAAAACAGGGGCCTAGATTGTAAGCTTTCAGAGCAGACACATTAAGTCTGGAGTGGTGGTTATTATTTCTGGATTTTGAGAGGCTTTTTTATATATATAACTGATATTTAGAGATAAGAACGAAGCCAAACAGGTTGGGGTTAAAGTAATTCAAAATATAGGGGTAAGGAAGACCATGTCTATATTTTAGAGCCACACATACTCTTTGAGACCAATGGAAGAAAGGTTTACTTGATCTGGAACTGAAAAATGTTGGCAAAATCCCCTGAGGGAGGAGAGAAAGACTATGGAGCTATTAAACCTTATCATCAGGGAATCCCCTGATACTGTGTCAAATTTTAGGGGCACCCAAATCAATAGGCCATGCCCTCAATTATGAGGCTTACTCTTGTGAAGCTTATGTAGGTAGCATAGGAGCTTAGACTACCTATAGGCATGCCTGAGAGTTACTTCTGGAGGACCTCTGTTGTTGCTCAGATGTGGCCTCAGTCTCTCTAAGCCCTACTCTGCAAGTGAAATCATTGCCCTCCCCCCTATATGGGACAAGACATCGAGGGGTGAAAGTTTCCCTGGCAACGTGGGAGAGAACTCCCAGGGATGAATCCAGACCTGACACTGTGGGATCAACAATTCCATCCTGACCAAAAGGGGGAAAAGGAGTGTAATTAATAAAGTATCAGTGACAAGGAGAGTTCAAATAGAGTCAAGAGGTTACTCTGGGGTTGCTCTTACACAACCTTCAGGTAGACCTTGCTACCTATCAGCCAATCCTAAAGAACACCTAGGGCAATATATAAGATTCCACAAGGGTTCCGTACACTAGAGTAACTTACCAGAAATCTACAACCTCCAGATGGGTTCCTGGTCCAGATAAATCCTGAAAACTAGCCCAGCTTCTCCAAAACATCAGAGAGTTCCATCTCCCTACCCCATTTTAGTGACAGACCCTTCCAATATCAAAAATTTAGAATTGCCATTGCCCAAACACCCTTAAAGAGAGGGATGGAAAGATCAAAAGTGATGGTGGAATTATACATAGAAGATAGGATTAAAAAATTAATATGAATGCTGAATTGTTAAATTGATATCTCTTTTAATTTCCAGTATTTTAGAGCAGTTGGAAGTAAAAACCTAAAATTGTGAAATTGTAACCCATGTCAAATTCTAAAATATGTTCTACAACTAATTGTGGCGCTGTGCTTTGAAATTTATAGCTTTTTTGTGTATATGTTATTTTTCACAAAAAAAAGAAAGAAAAATGTCGATTGTGATGATAAGAAAATATGTAAGCCCTCTAGCCTCCTATATTCTGGAACAGCTAGAAGGAAAAATATGAGAGGATCGTATGGTAGCCCATGAGAAACTCTGGGATCTGTCCTGTAACCACTTGTTGAAGACTGCTTTGAAAATTATTGCTTTTTTATTTTTTCTGCTTTGTATATATGTTATACTATACAATAAAAAAGTTAAAAAAAAAAAGAGGCATAAAACAAAATACAGGGCATCGACCTTACTTGGATCTTTGATTGAACAAATTAGCAGTGAAAGACATTTGGGTGGCGGGTCATTGAAGAAAAGTGAATATGATCTGGGTATTGGATGATGGGGAATTATTGTTAATTTCATAATGTGTGACAGTGATATTGTAGCTAAGTAAAAGAAAAATATTGTTTTTTAGGAGATGTGTACCAAAGTAATTGGAGTAAAATGATACAGTGCCACAATTTACTTCAAAAGAGTCCAGAAAGAAAATAGTTGGAACAAATATGGCAAAACAAAGTGACAGATATTCACCATTCTTTCTATTTTTCTACATATTTGCAATTTTCTCAGTAAGTAGTTTTATTGTGATTATATATATGTATATAATATGTATATACATATATAATGTAAAATTTGCTGTTTTAACTATTTTAAGGATACAATTCAGTGGCATTAAGTACATTGCAATGTTCTGTTGCCACCACCACTGTCCATTACCAAAACTTTTTCATCACCCAAAATAGAAACTCTGTATTCTTTAAGCAGCAAGTAGTTTTTTAAAATATATATGAGAGGGGGATGACTCCCAGGGATGAGTCCGGCCCTGGCACCATGGGATCAACAATTCCATCCTGACCTAAAGGGGGAAAAGAAGTATAACCAATCAAGTATCAGTAGCTGAGAGAGTTCAAATAGAGTCGAGAGGCTACTCTGGAGGTTGCTCTTACGCAAGCTTCAGTTAGACCTTGCTACCTATCATAACCTGCCAACCCCCAACCAGGACCATTCCAGCCAATCCTAAAGAACACTTAGGGCAATATATAAGATTCTACAAGGGTTCTATACACTAGAGTAACTTTCCAGAAACCTACAACCTCTAGATGGATTCCTGGACCAGATAAGTCCTGAAACCTAGGGACCCAGCCTCTCCAGAACTTCGCCTAGTTCCATCTCTCTACCCCATATTATTGACAGCCCCTCCAAAAGGAAAAAGTTAGAATGGTCATAGCTCAAATACCCCTTAAGAGTGGGATAGAAAGATCAAAGGTGATGGTGGAGTTATACAAAGAAGGTAGGGTTTAACAAACGAATATGATTGCTGAATCATTAAATTGATATCTCTTTTAGTCTCCAGTATGTTAGAGCAGCTAGAAGTAAAAACCTAACTGTAACCCCTACCAAACTCTGAAGTCTTTTCTACACTAATTGTTGTGCTGTGCCTTGAAATTTATTGCTTTTTTGTATATATGGTATTTTTCACAAAAAAGAAAAAAAGTCGATTGTGATGATAAAAAAATATTTATTCCTTCTAGCCTCCTATATTCTGGAGCAGCTAGAAGGAAAAATCTGAGGTGACGGTATGTAGCCCATGACAATTCTGGGATCTGTCCTATAACAACTTGTTGAAGAATGCTTTGAAAACCATTGTTTTTTTCTTTCTTTTCTAATGCTATATATGTTATATTATACAAAAAAAAAATTAGGCCTAAGAGTCACCCCCAGGAACCTCTTTTGTTGCTCAGATGTGACCTCTTTTTCTCTAAGCTGACACGCAAGTGAACTCACTGCCCTCCCCCATCTACATGGGACATGACTCCCAAGGGTATAAATCTCCCTGATAACATGGGACAGAAATCCTAGGATAAGCAAGGACCCAACATCAAGGGATTAAGAAAACTTTCTCCACCAAAAGGGGGAAGAGAGAAATGAGACAAAATAAAGTGTCAATGGCTGAGAGATTTCAGAGTCGAGAGGTTATCCTGGAGGTTATTCTTATGCATTATATAGATAGTTCCTTTTGAGTTTATGATGTGTTGGAGTGGCTAGAGGGAAGTACCTGAAACTGTGGAGCTGTGTTCCAGTAGCCTTGTTTCTTGAAGATGTTTGTGTAATGATATAGCTTTTACAATGTGACTGTGTGGTTGTGAAAACCTTGCGTCTGATGCTCCTTTCACCTACGGTATGGACAGAGGAGTAAAAAATGTGGAAAAAATAAGCAATAAGGGGAACAAAGGTTAAAATAAATTGAGTAGATTGAAATACTAGTGGTCAATGAGAGGAAGGGGTAAGAGGTATGAGATGTATGAGTTTTTTTCTTTTTTATTTCTTTTGCTGGAGTGATGCAAATGTTCAAAAAAATGATCATGGTAGCGAATACATAACTATGTGATGATATTGTGAGCCATTGAGTGTACACCATGTATGGAATGTTTGTACTTCAAGAATGCTTGTATGTTAAGTTTTTACAATAAAAAATTTTTTTAAATGGATAGAATTGCAAGGATAAATTGATAAATCCAACATTATAGTAGAAGACTTCAGCACACTTCTCTCAGTTACTGCTAGGTCAAGCCGGTCAAATATTAGTAAAGTATGGAAGACTAATCAATAGGATGAACATGCTTGATTGAGAAACATATAGAATTTGCACTCAACACTTAGAAAACGAACATCCTTTTCAAGCACATTTGTAAAAATTGACTAAAAGTCTCAACCAAATGCAAAACTAATAAAGGCTCCAGACCCAATTTCGTACTCCTATCAATTTCCACTCAGCCTTGTCTGCCACCCCATTCACTCTCCTCCATGCCTGGCTTCCGGCCTCCGGTGGACCCAGCTCTGGCTCCTTCTGTTCCCGGGGTGGTAAAGCCCTGGCTACTGCCATGGCCTCCACTGCCGACACCACCTCTGGTGTTTACCTCCCCCTGTGCCAGGGCGATCTTTGGTCTGCATGGCTTCCCCACACCCACTGTGGGGGAGCCACCCTGCTCCAGCACCCAGGACCTACTGCCTGCCTGTAGCCACCGAGCTGAGGCTGCCCAGGACTGCCTGAAAAGACCAAGTGACAAACATGGAAATTGTTATCTATAGGGTAATGTTGAATAAAGGAAGACAAGAGACAGGGAGGATTCAGCAGATAAATTGCTCATTCTTCTTCCCCAGAAGGGAAGGAACTATTCAGAGATGCTGTGTTCCCCGGGGACAGGCCTTGTGCTTCAGCAACCAGCTGTGCAGCTCACGGAGCTGCTGTCCACTCAACAACACATCGCCTCACACTTGCTTTCTCTCTTTCCCTGCCTCTTGTCCCTTTTCCCCCAGCTCTTCCTTCCCTGGGATTGAACTGCCAGAGTCATAAAATGCAAGTTTATGTTATTTTCTAAGAAATCTGAGCTAAAGCGTCAAACAGACTAATCTCTTTGTAATGCTATTGTTATAAGGAAATAGCAAAAAAACATAACTTTAAAATATAAAATATGCTTGTGATTTTAAAACACTTCTAAATAACTCATAGGTCAAAGAAGAAATCATAAAGAAAACTTCATTTAGAATGATAATGGAATGATTATGCATGTTTTACATATATTGTTATGTATACATAATTATGGAATATTTTAGGGTGACATTCAGCAGCTAATCTTGAAGTGCTCGTGTTCTTGCCAGATCTGGACTTGTACTGAGATGGACCTACCTTTGCATTCTACCCTCAGGACACAAGTGAAGGCGAGAGAGACCCAGGAAGTTCTTTAAATGCCCAGAGATTGTCATGGCAGATCATCCCCATTTCTGGAGGGGAAGGCATGGAGAGGAGATTGGGCTGAGAAGATCCTCCCTGTTCACAAGGAAGGAAGGGAACTGAATCCCGAGAGAACTGAGGCCAGAGCTCTCCCAACGCCAGGCCTAGTGCTATCTCCATGAGAAGGAAACTCCACCCTCACTGAAAGCAATCCACTACAGGCACCATGATGGAGCCGTGAGTGCAAACCACAGCCAGGTACTGGGAGAGGGAGGTGAAGAGGCCAGCCCTAGCCCATCAGTGCAGTTGGGGAGCCTGGGAAGAATTTCAATACAAAGTGGGAGAGCTATAATAGAAGTATGTGCAAACACCACAGGAATGTGACATCCAAAATAGAGCTAGAGGATGGAAAGGCATAGTGCCAACCCAAGGAAGCAAATCTACCTCGATGGAGCAGCAAGTGCATGGGCACCGGAGTGAAATGCCCTGTGCTCAGGTAACGGGATAGTTTAGTGTGATAGAGAAGGACAGAGTGGGAAGGGAAGGGAAGGGGCATGGGGCAACATTGTAGGAAGAGAAAAGAATCCAGGCTTTAGAGGCAGGAGACCTTGACTCGAAATTTTCTGTGCATACGTGTGGGGGTTCAGGATATTGTCGTTATTATTAAAGTGTATTACAAAGTTGAAAATTTTAAACAATACTGAAGGTTTAACATGAAGACTTAAAGCCCCCTTTCCATTCCCAACCATTCCATCCCATAATCCCCCTTCACCCTCTTCAGAGGCAGCCTCTGGTACCAGTTTGAGGTGCAGCTTTTCCAGAACTCTCTTCAATACGAACACTTGACATCTCTGTGTCTCCACTTCCTCATCTGTAAAATGAAACTAATGAGAATGGTTCCTGCCTCATCAAGGTGCTGTGGGGGTTAAACAATCAACATCCGCAAAGGCCACCTGGCACAGGGGGAACTCCATGTACATTAGCGGTGGTGATGATGGGGGTGAGAGTGGTGGTACAAGTCTCGATAAATGGTACGTCTCCTCGTTTGTTTTACAAAATGTGCTGGATTTAAATTCTAGCTCGGCTGCTTAATAGTTCTGTGTCTTTGGGAAGTAGCTGTTCATGTGTTTTTTGTTTTTTTTTGACGTCTCTATGCTTGGTTTTATCATGACTGAAACAGAGATCATTTTATCCTCTTTCCAGGATTGCAGTAAGACAAAGGTATTGTATGACAATGCCTAGCAACGCTGGGAACTGGCTTTATATCTGCCTTGCTCATTGCTTATACAGAGTTGGGGTCTCTCTTGCCTGCACCTGAGGCCTCCAGACTCATGGTTGAGGGTCCTCTCACAGCCAAAAGAAGAGATATCCCACCCCTCCCACCCTGTGACTCTCCCACTGACGGTGCTCAGGCCAAGCCCAGCCCCACGGTGGGTCCAGGGATCCCACACCCATACCTGAGGCTTGCACTCATCAAACTAGCACAGATCACCGGGAAAGCTTGTTAAAATGCAAATTATGATTCAGTGCATTTGGGGTGGGGACTGAAATTCTTCATTTCCTACAAGCTCACAGGTGACACCCACTTAGCTGGTCTGCACACTACACTCGAGGCAGCCAGGGCTCCGAGCTTCTGGATTCTATGGCCCACCTGTGAGCCATCTAAAGCCACACTTGGCTGGAAGGCCTAGGACCCAGACAGCTGACCTCACAACCTCCCTGGCCCCAAAGGGCTCCCCGCCCTCTGGGCAGGCCAAGCACAGTCCTAGGTGCCCAGGCCTCTGAGAAGGCCACCCCTGCAGGGGAAGTGGGGAAAGTTTAGATTCCCCCTAGAGAAAAGACATGTCCTTGCACCCATGGAGTTTACATCCTAGGTAAGAGAAACATACAATTAGCAAGGAGACAAACATATGTCTGATAGAGATAAGCATTTTGAAAAAAAAATAAAGCAGAGTAAGGAGAAAGTAGCCCAGCTGATGGAAGGTGTTGTAGCAGGAGGGCTGGGAAATCTTCTGTAGGGAATATGAGCCCGGTGGGGGTGTGGCTACCTGAGGGGAAAGGTGTTCTCGCATTTTCTCTCCGTCAACGGAAGGAGACCCCTTCTCTTACTTCTCAGCAGCGTTGGTGGCTTTGTGAGAGAGGGGCTTCTTCTTGCTGTGTGCACTGATGTGTCACTGCGTGTGCAATTAGAACATCAGGAGGGAAGTGGTTAATTACGCGAGGAAGGGGGCGTCCTGGGGTAGGGGGGCAGGGCTGAATTGAGAGGGGTCTTGTGCTTTCCCTGGCTTCCATCTTAATTCTGCTCTGCAAGTGACCTGATAACTTAGTAGAAACTAGAGACCATGAAGCAAGTCTCTCAATCTCTTCACTTGCATTCACTTCTTCCCTGACCTCCTTTCCTGCATCTCGGGGCAGAGGTGTCACCCCTCCTGTCTCAGGCTGTCATTCCAGCCTGGGTCCCCTCGCCTCCGGTACCCTCCAATGGCTCTTTCCTTTCTCTTTCTCCACTGCCATAGCTTTCGTCCACTGTCTTTTTCCCCTCCACATTTCACTCTGCTTTTATTTCTTCCAGCTGAAAAAAAAACCATCCTCCCCCCTTCCTCCCTGGGGCAGTGCCCTTTTCACCCTTCCCAGCCAAGGTACCTGAAACTGTAACCTCACACAGCAGTGCCATCCTCTCATCTCCAGCTGTGCTTCAACCCGTGGCATCAGGCTTCTGCCGCCTCCCCTCCTGGCTGTCCCATTCCACTTTGCTTAACACGTCTTGCCCCTTTGGCTTCCAGGACTTCAACCTGCCTCGCCCCCTTAGAGTCTTCCCGCATCCACCTTCCATTTGACCTCCTCTTCCTCCAACCAGCCCTGAACGATAGAGCCCACGATTCTTGTGACCTGGGTGAATCCATCCGTCCTGTGGTCTGAGCAGATCTCATGCTCCTAGGTTCCACACCCTTTTCTGCAACTGTCTGCTATCCTTGGTATCCAACAAACAGATGCAATATTTTCATAAATGAATTTACCCTTTTCTCTACACCCCTAATGCATGGCTGTTCCTCAATTCTCTTTCTGGGCGAACTTCTCCCTAAGCACCCAGTCACCTACAGGAGAGTCAAACCCTATATAGCTCAAGTTATCTCAACCCTTGCACTTCTCCCCAGCCCCTTTCCATCTCCATCTCTTTCCCAAGTAACACAACAGCTCACAGTGCTTGCCCTGTCTCCTGGCTTACCCACTCCAACTCAGTCCTCTTTCCCTGCTGCCTCAAGTCAGCAGCCAAAAACTCCCTTCTAGAGGCAGGAGGACTTAGGTCATTTATGTTCAAAAATTAAAAGGTCACCAGGTGCATGGGTAGAGTCACTGCTAAGATGTAAGCCAGAGCTACCGCCTCCCCTCCCAAAGTAGCTTGCTACCCCCACCCAGAACAGCAAGCTGGAAATAGCAACCAAGAAAAGCCCGTTTTACCTACACACTCTTTGGTCACTAAATTTTTTGTGCCTTTTCCTCTTTAAAGTCACCATTATTGTTCATTTGAGGCAAATTTCACCAATATATGTTAACCCGGGTGAGGAACATAATGCTATGACACTTAGTGGCACCAAAATCATTACCAAGTTCATTAATAAAGGGAGGGCCCAGCAACGATTCCATTGTCAAAGTGCTACCTTTCCAAATTCACCAGAGAAGCTGTCCAAACTAATATGACCCATATGCCAGACACTTAGCCATTTTATCTGTGTTACCTCCCCTTAGGCAGGTTTGCCGGTCTGAATTTGTTGTGTACCCCAGAAAAGCCAAGTTCTTTAATCCTCTTTCATTATTGCTAGGTGGGATCTTTTTTATTATTTCCATGGAGATGTGGCCCAGCCAATTGGGGGTGGTAACTTTTGATTAGGTGGTTTTCATGGAGATGTGTCAACCTATTCAAAGTGTGGTTGCTTACTGGAGCCCTTTAAGAGGGAACCATTTTGAAAAAAGCTTTAGAGCAGAGAGAACCAATAGAGCTCCTATGGCCAGAGACCTTTGGAGATGCCGAAGGAAAACACTCCCAGAAAAGCCTTATGAAGTGAAGAAAGAGAGCTAGCAGATGTCGCCATGTGCCTTTCCAGCTGAGAGAGAAACCCCAAACATGATCGACCTTCTTGAGCCAAGGTATCTTTCCCTGGATGCCTTAGTTTGGACATTTTTATAGCCTTGCCTTAATTTGGACAGTTTCACGGCCTTTGAACTATAAACTTGCAACTTAATAAATTCTCTTTTTTAAAAAGCTGTTTCATTTCTGGTATATAGCATTCCGGCAGCTTACAAACTAAAACAGCAGGCAACATTTTTCATGCCAGGACACTGAGAAAAAAACTAGTGCTAATGACAGCTGGCAAGTCATAAAACTGGGATGTAACTCCCAATTTTAAACAACAATGGAAACACCAAACCATTTCTATTAAACATAATTTTTATTTCATCCAAGGCAAAGCTAAATAAACTTCTACAATGCAAAACAGGGTACAAAGGCAAGCCAGTCTGATTATATCTGTTTTGTGCTTGAACACAAGTCATAGTGCTGGTGTGTGCACACCTGCATCTCGCAGAGGCACCCCCGGACCTGAGCTTCCTCCCCATAAGGCCCCTTGCTGCATCATTTTGATCTATAGTTATACAGGAAAATTGACTATGGGTATTATCATCACCCAAGCCAGAGGAACAAACCATGCATATGATAGTCAAAAGCTCTGCATATCTGGTGAGAGGTGGGAGGGTAGGGATTCCAACCTGGGACAAAGTAAAGTGAAGCAAGCTGTAGGATTTTTCCAAGAAGTAACCCCTCTGGCATCCCCACCCCCCAACTTGCTTCCCCTCCAATGGCTGTTGTCTGTAACAATGGCATGGAGTCATGGCGTCCAGGAGATGGCTGTCTTCCCCTCTTGTCTCTTATGCTTTCTCAGCTTCCAGGCACCCCAACAAGCATAGCTCAGACCAGAAAATACTGCTGCTGAAGTGTCCAGAGTGTCCCATCCCAACACAGTTGCACCTGCATGAGTCTGTACTGCCTGCACACCTCCATGCTTGTTCACACACCACACCTGTGAGACACACACACACACACACACACACACACACGCTCTCTTACCTCCCATCACCTCAGCTCCTACCCCCCACTTCACCTGAAGTTTGGGGAACCTCCTGCTCTGGTCAGCCAGCCAGATGCATGGAGAGTCTGCGTTTCTTCAGCCCCAATTCCAGACCTCTCCAGCATCACGTCCTGGCTGCTTTCTGCTAATGACCTACATAGGGAGAACCTCAAGGTGAATACTGAGGTCCTACTTTGAGGTCAAGGATGGGGAGCTGGAATAAATCTCGTCTTTCGTCTCACTGACTTCATTGCCATTGCAATTAGATGTGTCCAAGGCTCCCAAGATTGACTTTGTAAACAGGATGCCTGGAAACACCTGATCAGCCCCTAGAGACCACCCTCGGAGACGTGCAAGAGCTGAAGGGTCTGCCTGGGGAAGATGGCTTTGCCCATATGCTTTTTGTTGCAAATCCATGCCAGTGTCTCGTAGAGATAACCCTGGCATCAGGGCAAGATAAATTCTCTGTTATAAGAGCTAAGCTTAACATTCTTTTTCTCCCATCCATTAAATTCCAGTAGTGCCCCCTCCACCCCCGGTATTGGGGCAACTAAAAATGTCCAACCACCTCTACTGATACCAAACAAAACCCATGGACAAGAAGCTTCCAGCAGCAGTGAAGGTTCCTAATATTACAAAGACTAAAATAATTCCACGGGAGAGGGGTGGGAAGAGAGAGAGTGTGAGTGTGTGTATGTGTGCTAGAGGGGTGCTAGAGGGATGGGGCGGGACAGACTCCAAACAGCCCCTCCAGTGATCATACTTGGCCTCCTAGCTCTTCTCCAGGCCAAAAAGATTTAAACAAAAACTCACCAAGCCTCACAACAGCTGCGAGGTAGGTATTATTACGCTTATTTTATAGATAGAAAAAGTCAAGCCCAGAGAACTGGGATGACCTCCCAACAAGTCAGCAACAGACCCAGGAGCGAAAAGAGCCAACCGGCCACCCTCCCAAGAAGGGAAGAGGAGCCTGCTCAACTTTATCTGCTTCAAATGTTGAAGCCGGGAAGGGGGAAGAAAGCAGTTTTGCACGAAGGCAGCTATCAGAAATTTTCTGAAAGGCTGGTGACTCTGGTATGTCTACTGCCAAGACCAGAAAAATCTGAATCCAAGCCCACGATGGCCTCTGAATGGAAAAGGATCAGAGGAACCGAGACAGATCTAAGTGGGAATTTGTGAGCCCATCAGCTTTAGGCAAGGGATGTGGACCTGGCCTATGGCCACCCTGCCAGGTGTTCCTATCCCTCAGTCTCCCCCTCCTCTGCCCTCAGGGAAGCTGCATCTGCTTTGGGGAAGGAAGTCCCTGAGGCAGTCCCCACACCATCTGGGAAACAAGGCTACTCCCCTCCCAACCCTCCTGGGGTTCGGGGGAGTGTCTCTGAAATTCAATAGAAGAATGAGGAAATGGGAGATGGTAGAGCTCCCACTCCTCTCAACATCTCCCTGCCTTCAGCACCCTCCATCCCAGGCTGGTCCCACCTCAAACACCATGACCTCCCCCTGTCCGGGTCCCCCAGCGAAGCACCTGCCAGGTGTCTCCAAGACTGAGCCCAGGGCCCAGCGCTGCCCTAACTCCAGCCCCGTGGCCCTTCCATGACCTGGGGGCGGGAAACCTTCACCATTGCCACTCCAGACTCAGCTGATAAGTCAGGAGGTAGACTCAAGAGGGAGGGAGGGCATGAGCTAGGATTCAAGGGACTAAGGCACAGTCTCACCCCCACACCAGGAGTGCACAAACCAGTTCTCAGAAAAGCAAAGGAAAATGGCAGGGGGGTCCTCTCCCTGCTCCTCTCTACCCGGGGGTGGGAAAGGGGGTGGCCCAGCTGGGCAGGAAGCAGCCGGAAACCCCAGGGGCCTTCTCTTTCAAAGGGGAACCCTGAGAGGCAAGCCCAGGATTGGGGGGTGACAACCCATGGCCAAGGAGTGAGCGATGGAGGGGTGTGCGAGGAGCAGGCCAATGGGAGATGCAGGTTTGAGGGTGTCCCCCGCCGCAGGCTAGGCAGGACCACCTGCCGTTCCAGGGAAGGGGAGCAGGCTCAGGATTCCCAGGCGTGGTGTGGTCCCGCCAGGCAGAGGAGAAGGGCTGCCCACACTGGCAGGCCTGGGGAGAGCGTTCCAATGGCCAAGCAGCCCAGGACATGGAACTCGCCCACCTTTGCAGCCCTGATTCCCAGACAAATGCTAGGAAAGCCCTAGGGAGCCCCTGATTAACAGGGCTCAGAGGAGCAGGCTAGGTGGGCCGGGGCCCTGGAAACCAA
>PVIY010013292.1:0-59562 GCA_004026745.1 Myrmecophaga tridactyla | reverse complement strand
CTACCCCCCCACCGCGCGCTCCGGTTTAGGAAAAAAACTTACAAAGAAAAGGTCACCTGGCCTGAGGCCAGCTTCAATTTGGAAGCTGGAGCTCCAGATCCCCGTGCCTCCTATTCGAAAAGGGAAGGGAGGAGAAAGACTCAGCCCAATAGCTAAATCCAGGCACAAGCAAAGGACCAATTCGCCAAATTTAAACAGAAAAATACATGTGTTTACATATCCATTTGAGAAAAGAGGAAGGGGAAGCAGCATAATAAGAAAGCAAAGAACTGCCTTTCAGCCAAATATGCCCTCCCTCTTAATCTGTCTATTTCACTGCTAGAGCCGTCTAGGGATTTAAAATAGACACACTTTCTCTAGGATTTGAAGACAGGGAAGGGAAAAGGGAGGGAGGTGAGAGAACAGAGCTCAGGCAGGTCCAGCACAGGTAGAAAGAGATTAGGTAAGAAAAGAGTGTGGTATTGGGGGGCAAAAACAAGTGCAAAGCACCCACACTGCCCCGTGGGAAAATTAACTCTTGCCTCATGGGCTCAAAGCAGGCACTTTTCTGCAGAAGCTGAGCTAAACTCCAAAATCACTGCAAATTTTCCCAAGTGCATCAAAGAAGCATATCTGATTTGGAGTCTGTGATAAAATCTGGTGATTCTTTTTTTTTAAAGTAACTAACAGATTGACATTATCCACTGTCTATCCCTGGCAGGTAAATATAGCACAGACTATGTCCATGTACACACAACACATACATACGCGCGCGCACACTCACGTATGTACCTTCTAACACACACGTATGTACCTTCTAAGACTTTCACTAGAAATCCCTCAAGCTGGTTTTAATTCAGGAATAATGAGTATGCCTCTCTTTTCCAGCTCCATCCCCCTACATGCACCCACCTCACCAGCCTCCAGTGTCTAAATGGAGGGATAAGAGCTTGGCCTGGCTGCAAATGGGGGGTGGGGGGGAGAGGAAGGGAGGTTCACATCTATCAAATCCTCATGGGATCATTTCCCAGACACCTCTCTCTCTCTCTCTCTCTCTCTCTCTCTCTCTCTCTCTCTCTCTCTCTTCCCTATAGGATTTGTCTTTGTACCTTGAAGTGGATGCTCTGATTACTTTAGAAAAAGTTTGCTCGTGTGTCCCCCAGATGAGTTTAAGTGGGAACCAGCGTCTCTGTGGACTGAGGAAGGGGAGGTGGGCAGAATGTGGGAATGACTCCACTGCCAGGTGTGGCTGTGCAAAAGGGGTAAAAGAGCAAAATTAACGTCCTTGGAAGAGCACCCTTCCTTCCACATCAGCCTTCATTCTTTCTGCCCAGCTCCCTTCACACCAATATCTCAAAAAGCCTGCCTGATCAGCCTCCAAGGTTGTGGGATATCTAGAGAAGCTAGATACATTTAATATTATATTTTTTCTGATGTTAATCCTTCTCGTTTTATCATTTTCTTCTTATTAAAAAATTGATGTAAAATTTAAAAAATCATTTGTCAGCCTCTCCCTGGAGTCCCAAGTACCCATTTTAGTTTTCTTTTTCATTTCTATTATGCTTTTTTTGAAAATCTCAATTTTGTGTTTTCCTGGCCATGACCCTGCATTTCTCCTACTGTATCTTTTGTACTTTATTAAGGATTACAATTACTTCCAAAGAAGCTAGATTTTTTTATAGGCAAATTCTTCTGTAGGTAAAGAGTAAAGGAGACCAATATCTCTTATTTTCATCTCTCACTGTCCTAGAAAGCGAAGTTCAGCTATAAGCATAATTGCAATTATCTTCATAAGCTTGAGGCTAAATCTATTCAGAATAAGGGATTCAAGGCAATGCAAGGAAATCGGGTAAATTTATTTAACAGATCACACATCTTTACAATATGTTTTTGTCATTTTAAACATGGTAAACACTTGCCTTAAATGTACTTACTTACTGCATATTTATATTTTGTCTTTTGACCAAAGTTACTATTTAGTTTCTCTGTATTGAAATAATAGCTAGTATGCACTGAGCTTTACTGCATACTAACCATCATACTAAGGACTAAAAAGACTGTTTTATTTAATCCTTATAATGAATTTATAAAGGAAGAATTATTATAAATGCCCGTTTGACTAAATTATTTTGATTCTTAAGTAAGTTTCCCAAGATCCCACAAAACCAAGTTGCAGGTGTGAGATTCAGACTCACACAGGTCACACCCCATAGGATGGAGTGACTTTGTGTAAACCCCTGAGGAGAAGGAACCATGCTTCTTTTGTTCAAAACTATAATTGTCAAAATTAACTGAAGTCTAAACATTCAGGAGATGTTCAATAATGATTTACAAAATAAATCAATTAACAAATATAATAAAAATCTTCCCAAAATATAACATGCAAATGAAACAAATTACCAATTATGCTATTATTTTACTTTGTTCTGATAATGCGTCCTTTGTTATTTCTAAATCATAATAACAATATCTTTCCCACCCCCTTTTAATTACTTTTATTTTCCATAGGTATTCAAACTGTGTATAAATACCCAGAAATGTGTCCAAAAAATTTTCCCTAAAATAGAAAATCCTTTAAAGAAAATCCTTTAAATGCTTCAATTACTATAATGTCTTAAATACAGGATAGATATGCAGCGCCCTATATAATATTTTATATCAGTCCCAAGTTTGAGATCTCTTGTATCTCTAGGATTGAATGGAAAAATGTGTGATTGTACCTTTTTTAAAAGGCTGCACTTCGTTTTAAAACGATAACAATTGTAAATCTTGACAAACAAACATAAAACAGTAACCACAAAACTCTGGCTTCAAAAGCCCCACGTTTCTAAATAACAAGCAATATTTGTAGCAACATACATTGGAAGAAAGCTCATTCAACCCTGTGCTCTGCAAATGAGTTTTATGCTTTTGGAAAGTTATTTCATTTATTAAGTGCCTGTTACATGGTTTGTGCCATTCAGTTCGCCTTTAGCAGTCCTATGGACTTAGTTTAGTCAGATTATTCTACTTACCTAAATTCTTTAGTTTAGCCATACTTCTGCAATATTCTTCACTTCCACATCTAAGAAAGAAGTACCTGTATACTTTTTGGTACAGCTTATATTTCCCATACAACCATTTGTACATTTTTTTGGTTCCTTTCCTCATTATTGAGTTCATTCTCTAAATGGTAGTTTTTCATACAGGGCCCCACCACTGAGTTATTTTATGTTGACTATTCTTAGTACATGAAATATTGAAAAATTAATTGCAGTTTGAACTAATTTCTTCTAAATGATACAGCTTATTTCAGAGCACTTGTATAAAATGTTGATCAAATATATTAATTTGCCTCATTTTACACTGAAGTATCTATAACAGGAGCTCCTAATGAAGAAAGAGTATATTGCAATGATGGAAAAGAGTTATTGGGTGATTGCTACACGTGCTTCTCAGAAAACAAAATTTAAAAGGATGTCTAATGTCTAAAACTGAGTAGTGGTTCAATTGAAACATTGCACCATATACATACCATTTATAAACACAGAAGCAGAATCAGAAAACATAATATGGTACAATCAGACATGATGGCAATTTGCAGATTTTTCAAGAGTGGGTGCAATGGACACATTTAGACCTAGACCTGTGTGATATGGTAGCCTCAAGCCACATGTGGCTGTTTGATTTTAAACTTAAGTAAAATTAAAGCTATCCTTCCTCAGTGACACTGGCCACCATGTTTCAAATGCTCAATAGCCATATGGGTGTGCTTAGTGGCTACCTAGGGGACTCATCTCAGAAAATTCTACTGGTTAACATTGATCTAGTCTAAGATGATTGGTGTAAATATTATCTAAATGTGGTTATGGGCTCAACAAGAGGGGCAGAGCAAAACAATGACGTTAAAGATGTATTAAAAGAGGGTATTAAAAAGTAATCTGTATGTTGGTGACATTTTAGTTTGAAACTCACCCCTACTTTACTTCTATCCATAGTTTAGATAGTTTAAACAAGGATAATAAGGTTTAATTACCTGGTCTTGTGTATATAAGATTATTATCACAGAAGACAGCTAATTGGAGAAATGTCTAGCACATACCACAGACACAAACCCAGAGAAATAGGTCATGAAAAAATGTATTTTAAAATAGGCATTGTTAACGAAACACCTGTTACCTAAGGAACATGATGCAATCCATGCAGCTAGATTCTCTAGAAGTGTGAAAAGTCTTTGTCTATAAAATACTGAAAGTGTTCTAATTGCAAACAACTGACAGAAGTTTAGGTCACATTATAGACTTAACCAACACTTTTTAAAATTAATTCAACATTGATTAACCATGAAAAGAGTCTAATGGTTACTCAATCAAATCATAGTCTTAGCTACTCACCCATGACTTTTGTCACACTCCCAGGAAATCTGTTGCAGAATTTGTGGTGAGACCACAAGGCAACATCCAGGAAAATGAAAGAAACGGTTTAAGTACATCATCATAGTGTAGAATTGTCATATGCGTCATAATAGTGGGGTTATTTTTTTTCTCTAGAAATATGTCATATCAAGCAGAAATCATCATTTTTCTTGATGCAATTCACGAATAGCCATAAAGCAAGTACATGGTACATATTAAAATAAATTGTTCCAGAGCCCAAAGATAGTTGGGTTTTGCCTTGAGCTTTGCCTTGCATTTTGGGAGTAAAGAGAAGATATGCGTTGAGAAGACCAGGAAATCTGAGCTAAAACTGACCTCTCTGATGCTGCATTTTCGTTTTCTTTTCTGAGTCGCGAGAGGCCAGTCTCTGAATCCAGGGGGCCTAGTTAACTAACACTCATCACCTTGCACTTAGAGGCCAGCTTTTATGTATTTCCAGGTGTTGGCTGCTTTGTTAAATGTGGAGTGCCCCCGAACTTATAAAGCCTAAGCATTCCACACCTGGTACATTGGACACGGGTATATTAGTAAATGCATGGAGTTGGGGAGTCTATTTATTTTGTCCCGTGATTAGAATTCAACAACTATAAAATTATTAGTATAAGAAGACTGAAGTGTTTGTGATAGGTTACTTTTCAAAGCAACTGTTTAATCCATTTCTATTGAATCTTAAAACCCTCATAGTAAAATCAAAGTTTCCCTTTTACTATATGTACATGTTGTATGTTTATTGTGGTCTTGGGAATATCTGAGGGCAACCTCATTTACCATATGGCACTCAATGCCAGGAATTACATTTTAAACTTGGGTTTAAAAAGCTTCACATGATGAAACAGTGCTTGAGGTGCAGAGTGAGGTAAATGGAAGGGGAAGGGCTGTAGTTTTTATTTGTGTGCTTGTTTTTAATATACTATACTGTAAATGGCTTATTTAGTGTATTGGCCCTAAATAGATATTACTTAAAGAGATAGTTAACAGATGCCAAAATAGTTTTATCCCATATCATGTATTAATCTTGATAAATTCAAAGATGGCTGAATTAATTCCCATCTTATACTTAATAAGGCAGTATAGTTTTGGATTTTTAAGAAGCTTACACTTAAATTTCTAATCTAATGAGCCTAGGACTCATCATTATAAATTAATTTCTAATGCTGATAGGGTCATTGATATCCTTCTTAACCCCTTCGTATCTATGAGTCTTTGTACTCACTAGACTCCTGAATACTTTCTAGAATTAAGGCATTATTAAATCCACCAGAAACATCGCTTTTCTCCAGCCATCTAGTTTTGAAAATAAGGAGGCAAATCATGGTTCCTGAAAATGTCTGTAATTTTCTGTAATTACTTAACCTTGCTTCATATGTGTGTTTTTCAAAATTCATAATAATCTTAGGGAAAAATGGTACAATTATGGAAAATGCAAAAGGAAGGGACAGTCCAAGTATTTCTTGCTCAATGCTTTAATCTAATCCCAAATGGAGCGAAAAAAATAACTCCGGAGTGAGCCAAATGTTTTCACCCTGCAAGTTTGAAACAGAATTATGCCTTACATATTGACTAGGTGATGACATTTAGCAGAACACCCACTGTGAAGAACACCAGTTGATAGCTATCTTGAAGCTTTTTTTTTTTTTTGCCATGACAAATGAAAGATGTTGGTAGAGTTTCTGAATCTCTTTTGCAAGTTTGGGTTTTTTTTTAATCTCAAAAGAGGTTATAGTATTCTCTTTTAAGAGTAAAGTTAATAAAATATCTTTCAGCTATCTCTTTCCACCCTGAAAACAATAAATGTGTACTATGTTTATGTTTAAATGTATATTAATATTTTCCAGGTTGCTTTTTTTTTTTTCTTATTCTCCAGAAATAACTTCCTCTCCAAAATGGTGTTATGCCTTACAGTTATTCAGTATCCTCTCAGGTACTTCTGATCAGAAGAAAACCTTATGTGTTGCTTAATATTTAAATCACTACTTCTATAAAATATGTAGCTTTAGTACCCTACTGGTTAAATTTTCTTGTTATGAATTTGTCTAATCCTTTCCTAGGTACCCAAAGTCAAGATCAGCCAAGTCCAAATTACACCACTTCCTAACCAACAAGCCTTGGAAAACTTAATTCACTTTATTTGTCTGCAAAATGTTCATAACAAAGTTTGTGACAGTTATTTATAATTATATTTTATTGTATAATTATTAACTATAATAATGATTAGAGAACAGACATAACATATAGGACACATTTAGAAACACATAAAAAAATTTAGTTATTTTTTGCTGCTGAAAAGTTTAAGGTACCCCTTTGGTAATTAATATCTCAAACAGAAAATACCTAAATTAAAATATAGAGTGAAGATATGCTTTTGGCATTAGGATATTTAGAACCTCAATGCTACATAGGTATTTAATCCAAAACATCTGTTAATATTTTACAATAAATAGTAAATGAAACTAAATATGAATTAAAATTTTCCTTATCAGTCACTTAAGAACTAATGTAAGGAAGCAGAAAAAGCCACAGAATCCCATGTTATAAAATATTGTTAGTGAAAAGTTATGTTTAAGTAAAATAAATTTTTTTAAAAAGTAAACAGTTTTGGGGCATGGCCAACTTTGCATTGGCCTCTTGTCTTACTAAAATTCATTCAAATAATCATGACGGTGTAAGGTACATAGAGCATCCAGAAACCTACAGCACTTGTATTTTGTTCTATTAAATCCATGAAAAAAGAAATTAAATATCAACATACTTTTTCCCAAGGTGACCTTATTTACTTAAGCGATGGTTAGGCCTGTTTGTTAATTTGGCTAGTCTATAGTACCGTTATTTAATCAAAATACTAATCTTGGTGTTGCTGTGAAGATATTTTGTAAATATGGGTAACATCTTCAAATAAACATGACTTTATTTGAAGGAGATTACCCTCAATAATGTGGGTGGGACTCAAGCAATCAGTTGAGGGCCATAAAAGCAAAAACTGAGGCTTTCCAGAAGAGAAGAAACTCTCCTTCAAGACTGCACAAAACTTCTGTCTAAATTTCCAGCCTCCACAATCACTTGAGCCAATTTGCATATATCTCTTATCGATTCTGTTTCTTTGAAGAATCTTGACTGATAGAACTCAGTTGCTCAATGCTAAAATATTTATTGAATTTTACTATTCAGAACAATCAAAAACTAACCATCCATTACATTCGTCTATGTAGTACATGATTGAATAGATATTGCTCACCCTGTGTATTTTGGCCTATAGAAGTGCCTGGCGTATCTTAATGACTATCAAAAGCCATGCAGAATCTGAGTAGGCTTTTATAATTTTTATCTAATATATCCAAAGTGTTTGGTGTTTGTCTTCAAACAACATTACAAGATAGTAGTAAATTTACCATTTAATTTATACACACACCTGTGCACACACATATGCATATGCACACATGTGTATGCAATATGTATTTGTAGGAATGCATAAATAAAATTGATTAGGCAAAATCATTATAGACTACTCTAAAGGGTTAACGTGTCCTTACCATTCAGTACACTGATAGAGTTGTAAGTGACCAAAGAGTTTTCATTTTACAAAATAAGAACTTGAAACTGAGAACAGAGTTCTATTTTTCTAGAACTCAAAGATGCGCTATGCTCCGATACTCAAATTTATACATGGATTTAAGGCTAAACCCAAGAACCATGTCCGTTGAGGCTATTTTTGAGATTGATTTCAACACTAATAAGTACCATTCTTAATAACATATAATTTGTAACACTGGAACTATCAGTAGTTAACATTCATTCACATTAGGATTGATTTCTGAAAACTCTAACAACCTTCAATAATGTTTATATCTGTACATTTATAATCATTTCAAAGTTTGACTTGAAATAGTTTGATATTCCTGTAGCCATAGCAAGTCCTACAAGATTTATATACAAGTGATATTTATTTTCATAAACCTAAATATACTTCCATATATCTTAATTACTTTATGTGGTTCTCTAGTCATTCATTGCTTCAAAATACGTATGGAACACTGTGCTAGGTGCTAAAAACACACTTATTTTATATGTTGCTGTAGTTAGAATAAAGGCTCCTAAAGATGTCTACATCCAAATCCCCAAAACCAGGGAAGATGCTGTCTTGTGTGGCAAAAAGGACTTTGCAGATGCAATTAACGTAAAGGACCTTGAGTTGGGGAGATTCTTCTGGGATATCCAGGTGGGTCCAGTCTAATCACGTGAGTCCCTAAATCAGACAATCTTTCCCAGCTGTGTTCAGAGAGCTGTGCTGACTGAAGACGGGCCAGAGGAATAAAGTTGCTAGGCCTTGAAGATGGAGGAAGGAGGCTGCCAGCTAGAATATAGATGGCTTCTAGAAACAAAAAATCAAGGGAACAAATTCTCCCTTAGGGCTTCCAGAAAGGAACACCACCCAGCAAACATCTTGATTTTAGCTCAGGGATACCCATGCCAGACTTCTGACCCACTGCACAAAGATAATAAATGTGTGTTGTTGTTGTTATTTTGTGCATGGGCAGGCACTGGGAAACGAATAAATGTATGTCGCTTTAAGCCACCAAGTATTGGTCATTTTTTGACAATAGCAATAGGAAACTACCATATTTGTTTATTTCCTACCTACCTGAATAGTTCATAAGCATTTTTAAGGTTGGATTCAAGTCTTTTATTTCACTGTATCTTTCCAAAATATCTCTGTCTATATTTTGCACTTAGTAGCTATTCAAGAACTCTTGATTGAATAATTGGTATAATGAAGATTTTTAAAGAGCTACTTTTACTGATTTAGGTTGCAATGGCAATCTTAACCTCATAGTGGTTTCAGGCTGTGCAATGATGCACTACAAGCTCTCTCAGAGAAACATTTTGCAATGTGCTGTTTATTCAAGTAATTGGGAGAAAGCACAAAAATTACACTTGACATTGCAGGAAGATTAGCAAACAATGGTGCGGTTTTGAAAGATAGAGAGATCTGTGTCTTTGAAAGGGGAAGTTGCAAAACTGTCTTTTCCTTTATCTATTCAGATTCCTTAGGAAGGGGGATTTTACAACTAGTATTATCCATGTTGGCGACTCTTTTATATGTCTGGCCTTCCTCCAGTCCAAATTTATCTGATACCCTACGACTTCCCAGAGCCTCCTTTGGGATGAAGATCCAATATTCCTGTGCAAAATGTAGCTTAAAAATTGTTGCCAAAAAAAATGTATTAAAAAGGAATAGAAAAATAGTTACAGGAATTACACAAAGACTGTCAAACACAGGTGGGTTTTGGCAAAAATACTGGCCACATCCTCTTGGACCTGTGGGTGTAAAGTGGGTAATTGGAAGTATTTTTATTTCTCCCCTTTACCTTATTGGCCCATTCACTATGCCTCGGATGGCTGTTGTATTTACTCATCTTATTACAAACATAAATCATATGTTAAAACCTACTCCAATTCTTGCACCTGCTGGGAAATAACATCAATAGTCACTGAGTGCCCACTGTACTGACAGATATGAGGTCATACAAAGAAATAGGAAACCTGTTCCCATCCAAAGAAGGAATTATCTTCTACCAATCAGCATAAACATAATAAAATAACTAGATCCACTACAGAGTTTTGTATACTTATTTATATTTTTTACATCATATATTTTTATACTTAACTTTGAATTTTCATTCTTTGTATTAATATTTCTTGTTATTTTTTTTCCAACTGCTAAGAAAATAACCACATCTGAGATTATTTCTCTTCCTTTCTTCTTCAGTTATCCTAGTTATGGGTGATTACCATAACTTGTCAGTAATATTCATCCATTTCCAGTTTTTGCAACCTTACAATTTTCACTATATTTTCTAGTTAAAAAGTGACTAGAAATAATATATTCATGAATTTAGGAAATAGACATGGGAAATCACCAAAATATCTCCCATATTTATTTTGCTGCAATCAATTTAAATTAAACAGCACACTGCAAAAATGCAACTACAGAACTTTTACTGAGCGCTAATTTTAAGCACATTCCATATTTTATACTTTTAAAATAACTTTTTAAAATCTTCACAACAAACAAATGGACAGGTACTATTATAATCTCCATTTATAGATGAGGAACTGAGTCAAATTACAGACAGCTAGACACCAATGTTTATAGCAGCATTATTTACAATTGCCAAGAGATGGAAACAGTCCAAGTGTCCATTAACAGACCAGTGGCTAAACAAGCTGTGGTGTATATATATATATGATGGAATATTATGCAGCTGTAAAACAGAATAAAGTTATAAAGTATGTAAAAACATAGATGGGCCTTGAGGATATTAGCTGAGTGAGATTAGTCAGAAACCAAAGGACAAATACTGTATGGTCTCACTGATATGAACTAACATTAGTGAATGAACTTGGAGAATTTCAGTTAAGAACATAGATCATCAGGAGATAGAAAAAGGGTAGATACTGGATAATTGCAGCTGAAGGGATACAGATTGTCCAACAGGACTGATTTTAAAAGTTCAGAAATGGATAACACAATACTACCTAGCTGTAATACAATAATGTTAGTATACTGAATGAAGCTGAATGTGAGAATGATAGAGGGAGGAGAGCTGGGGGCACAAATGAAATCAGAAGGCAAGATAGACGACAAAGACTGAAATGGTATAAGCTAGGAATGCCTAGAGTGTAATGATAGTAACTAAATGTACAAATTTAAAAATATTTTTGCATGAGGAAGAACAAAGGAATCAATACTGCAGGGTTTTGAAAATAGATGGTAATTCATATTTTAAAACTTTAACTTGTACGTGAGACTAAAGCAAAAAAAATGTTTGTTTGGTACAAAATTTTTTTTTTGACTAGTGCATTTCCTAATATAACTTATGTGGACAGTTTAATTGAACACCATGAGTACATGGAACCTTGAGTACGGCATAAGATTTTGTAGGTTTGTCCAGAGTGATGCCCTGATAAATCCCAGAGTGGTTTGAACAGTGAATAAAAAAGTATTTGCCAAGTCCCCTTGGGGGAATGGCGAGAAAGGGGGAAAATTCAACTTCCCCATGTGAAGAATTCCTGATATTCTCACAAGCAGTGGGGACATCCAAAGCAAAGGCTGAGAGCCCTCAATCTTGGGGGTTGTTCATATGAAACTTATCCCCACATAGGATAGGCTAAGCCTATGAAAATCAGGCCTAAGGGTCACCCCCAGAGAACCTCTTCTGCTGCTCAGATGTGGCCTCTCTCTCAGCCAACACGACAAGCAAATTTACTGCCCTCCCCCTCTCTACATGGGACATGAGTTCCAAGGGTGTAGACCCTCCTGGCAACATGAGACAGAAATCCTAGAATGAGCTGGGACTCAGTATCAAGGGATTGAGAAAACCTTCTCAGCCAAAAGGGGGAAGAAAACATGAGACAAAGTGTCAATGGCTGAGAGATTTCAGAGTCGAGAGGTTATCCTGGAAGTTATTCTTACACATTATAAAGATATTACCTTTTTAGTTAAGGTATATTGGAGAGGCTGGAGGCAAGTGCCTGAGAATGTAGAGCTGTATTCCAGTAGCCATGTTTCTTGAAGATGATTGTATAATGATATAGCTTTCACAATGTATGATTGTGAAATCCTTGTGTCTGATGCTCTTTTTATCTATGGTATGAACAGATGAGTAAAACATATGGATTAAAAATAAATAATGGGGGAACAAACGTTAAAATAAATTTAGCAGATTGAAATGCTAGTGATCAATGAAAGGGAGTGGTAAGGGGTATAGAAAAAAAATAGGGTAAACAAAGGCTAAAATACATTGGGTAAGTGGAAATACAAGCAGCCAATGAGAGGGAGGGGTAAGGGGTATGGTATGTATGAGTTTTTTTCCTTTCTCTTTTTTATTTCTTTTTCTGAATTGATGCAAATGTTCTAAGAAATGATCATGGTGATGAATACAACTATGTGATGATATTGTGAGCTATTGATTATATACCAAGAATGGAATGATCATATGGTAAGAATGTTCATGTTCGTATGTTGTTATGTTTAAAAAAAATTTAATTAAAAAAAAATTACAGACAGCTAGTACTATCAAGACTACGATTGAAACCCAAGGATTCATTCTTCTTCCGAAGCCTACGTATTAACCTCTAGCAAAAAAACTAATAAAAATAAAATATTCCATAGCAGTCTTGGAACACAAGATAGGGGTTTTCCTCTAATTTAAACCTTAAGTGTGGAAATGGAGAGGAATCTATCCATTAACAATAAAACTGATTTCCCTTCATCTGGCAGGTGGCAGCTTAATCACTTCTCTTAATCCGTACTCAGGACCAGCCTGTCCCCACCCATATAGTTCAATATCACTTTTCACATTTTCTGAACCATGCTAATGGTTACAAGTTTATTGGATATTGAAATAAAACTAGTTTTAGAATCCTAGTGTACCCATTGTTGCTATGAATATCTCCAGCCAGTAGTCATTCACTCTCTCTTATTTTTTCGAAGACAGGAAGTCCACCATCATTTTAGGCAGTACTTTCTGTTTTTAGATGTTTGTAGAAAATTTCCCTTCATATTGATCTGAAATATGCCACCTTATCACTTTCATGAATTTGGTCCTGGTTCTGCCTCTCAGAGCAGAAGAAAATAAGACGACTCCCTTTCATATATCTAAAGAGGTGCAGTGCTTCACATGACACACCCCCATTCCAGGCCTTTTAGCTACTTATTCTTAACTCTTACTCATGGTCAAATGTCATCTCAAACTGGCATGTCCAGAGGCTAATGAAACACTATAAACATGACTTGATGCACCCAAAGTGGTACTCTGATTATCTCGATTCATGAACGAAAAATCAAAGAGATGTCAATGGGATTAAATTCTTATAATGCAGAACCTGCCATCTCTTGACAGGCTATTAAATGTCCGGAGCTGGGAAAGACATATATACAACACCATGTCATTTAAGCCTTATAATAAAGGGAATACTGTGAGAAGAAAAGTGTGCTATCTCTGTCCAGATGCAAATTTTCTTTCTCCACATTGTGTTCAGTGTGGTCTCTAGGTGCCCACTCAGTATCACCTTTGCAGGCAGCCTTGTGAAACTTCACTTACACACTTGGTGGATATGGAGGAGCAATAAAATATAAAATGTAAGAAATATATTTTATAGCAGTATTAAAATGATGTAGTAAAACCATTCCCACATAATAAATCCCCATAAATGCAGTAATTTTGAAGTGTTATTTTCCCATGTAATTCTTTCTTTAACTCATACTTGTAAGGTTATGTCAGCTCATATATTCACATATGATTTGATTATGTAACACTAACAGATAAGCATTTGATATAGCAGTTTTTCAAAACTGAAATCCACTGTAATTAGGGAAAAAAACCCATATTTTATTAAGAGAAAGTTGTTTGGAATGGGAAAATAAAAACAACTATAACAAAAGTATCCATAAACCACAAAGAAAAAAACTTTGGAACACTTCCTACACTTAAAACCAGAGATCTTGGTTTTTCAATTGGAATAAAATTTAATTATGGTACCACTAGAATCAAGAATAACTCCCCGATAATGTGTTTTAAATTAACCAAATGACACCTTACACTCTTTTTACATCTACTCCAGGAACCACTGATCTTCATAGTTCACGAAAATATAAACAGACTTGACAGAGCTCATGAAATTTATTAAGATTTGGCAGAATGCCTGTGCAGAAAAATCACGTTTCGGATGAAATTCAAATGGGAAAGAAAAATAAGCTCTTGAGCAAAACAGGTTGCAGGTAACTAGTGAAATAATGAGTTTGGGTATTTATTTATCATATACTGATCATTCCATTTTATTTAACAAAATTCTAACAGATTTACTGCAGCCTGCTTTCTGTTCATTCAGGCAGATGTAATCAAAATCTCACTTAGGTAAATCAGTGTCATGAAAATGAGGGAGAAAGATGAAAATAAGCACATTGCCTAGGTGATGCCATCACGTGCACTAATGCCTTATATTTGTTTTCACCTGAACCTTGAATTTATGTCGTTCTTGGTAAATTACCCATGTATAATGTTGGCTTAGCAGATTTTAGGCATAAAACATGAGACTGTGGCTACTTTAAATTAAATAATAAAAAGACAGATAAGAAGCCTTTCATAATGGTTACACACAAAAAAATGCATTTCAATGACCATTCTTTAATTTCCTTATTTATATGCTGTGATTAACATTTTATTTGCCCTTAGGAAATAAATAAATGATATTTTATTGCTATATAAAACATTAATATATGAACATATTAATGTGTTAAAGATGATTGCACATAGATAAAATATACATTCACATATTCAAGATGTGGGTGAGAAATTAGAAATAAATAGTACATTCACAAATATTACACAAACGTCACGATAGTTTAATGTCTTAATTCTTAAAGGAGGATTTCTCCAAATCTGTGTTTGCATTTATTTACAAAGATATTCATAATTATTCATCAAGAGTTTCCGGCAGTGTAACATTTTTCAAAGACAACCTCCTTAAAAAGGTAATGAGTAGATATGTTTGATTTAAGAATGAAGAATAATTTTGTTCAATAGACACAAACTACCCTGCTGGCCTACCAATATGATGCAGAAATGTGTTCATGATAAACCTAATTTTCTGCTACTGTGCACATATTTCTACAGTTTCTAGTTCTGAGACTAAAGGATATAAAGTTTCCAGATGTATTTATAATTTAATCTGATTGTCATTAATAAAGCAAAGGGAAACAACTTCTGAAGAAAAGTGAGCTTTATAACTTTATTTTACCTTAATTCTTCCAATAAAAACAAAGAGAGGTCAACATTTTGTCTGTCATTGAATATATTGTAACAAAAGACATTCAAGACACAATAGTCAAAACTCAAACAAATTTGAAGACTAAACTAGCTATTAAATACATAATTGCCTTGTGAGATATAGACTGAGTGTAAGTTTCAGTGAGATAAAATTTAAACGGTAATAATTAAAATGTAATTTAAATTTTCAGCCAAGAGAAATATTGTTTTCATTCTTGCTAATCTTTTCCAGCTCTTGAACTACCACTAGCATTACATTTGTCTCCAAATAAGGCCACTGGTTTCAGAGGAAACTGATCATATAAATGGGCAAAATATTGTGATTTCATGTAGAGAAGGGTAATTCCATTTAATTGTTCAGATATAGCCAGATTGTTATACTTTCTTCTATTACTATTATTATATATTTAGTACTCTACATAAATATATTATTTACACATGCAAATTTGTATTTAAAACATCACTATGAAACTATTTCAAGAACAAAACTAAGAACGGTTTAATATTTTAACTTGTTACTTATCATTGAATAAGACTAAAAGTAGAATTAATGTTAGCATCAAAGTAGGACCGTCATACTTTTTATTATCTGTGAAATTAATGGGTAAAGAACAAATTAATTTTATATGCCAAAAATATTCACCATAAAGCATCTCTCCCCATATGTTTTTCTTACTTGGTTTCCATGATATTATACTATCATACTTTTCATTGCATATTTTTGTTTTTCTCTTTTATTGTATTAGTTTTGCTCCATACACCATATTTATGGCTGTTCTCCGGAGTTCACCCATCATTTTGTTCCATGTCTACACATCCTCCTTGACAAAACTAATTTATTGTTCCTTAATGACAAGTGATATGTTTCATTAAATTATGAATATTCACATTTAATTCGGAGACTCACGTGCATTTCAACTAAATTATCTACATTCATATCTTCTTTATTTTACTTTTCTTTCTCTAAATATTTAATGAGTACCTAATCTAAGCCAATCACAGTTCTAGGCTCTGATGATGCGCTGTTAAATAAGACAGGCTAAAGCCCATAGTCCTGGAGATGCTGGTAGCATAAGGAGACAGTAGACAATAAGTTATGACTAAGATCATTTCAGACAATAATAAGTGCTATGAAGAATATAAACCGGGGTGCTGTATTCAAGTTTTGGGGCAGGTAGGGATGGAAATCTATATTTTTGTGATAAGTGCATTAAGAACAGAATGTCAAGAAGGAAATAGCCCAGGAATATCTGGGACAAGAAATTCCAAGCAGAAGAAATAGCAGGTCTGATTTTAAATCCGTTTCTCCAAAATGAACCTGTTATGTGACCTACCATCTCAATTATTTTCAGGTACTTTCTGGTCATCCCAATAAATATTTGGAAAACTACCTGAAGTCAGTATAACAAACCATGATGTTAACCTCCACTTTAAATATGCTGTATTAGTTTCCTAGCTGCTAAAACAAGTACCATAGGATGGGTTGCCTCAAACAAAGAACATTCATTGGCTCACTGTTTTGAGGCTAGGAGAAGTCCAAACTCCAGGCATCAGCAAGGGATGCTTTCACCCAGAAATAGTGGCATTCTGAGACTGGCTGCCAATCCTTGGTCATTGCTTTCTGTCACATGGAAATGCACAGGGCAATGTCTTCTCCTTTTTCTTCCTGGTTCTATTGACTTCCAGCTTCTAGCTTCATGTGGCTTCTTTCCTTCATGTTTGAATTTTATTCTGTTTATAAAGGACTCTAGTAATCCAGAGTAAAACGAACTAATTCAGCTGGCCACAGCTTAAATAAAAATAACACCTTCAAAAGGTCTTATTTATAATAGATAAGCACACAAAGTGGATAAAAAACGTGTGTTTTGGGGATATATAACTCCAAGCTACCTCACTTGCTATCTTTTTTAATTTTAAAATGCTTTCAGTGATACCACCAATTTCCAAATCACCAGGTTCAGAATCCTGAATTAGATGAGATCCATATTCTTCTTTTTCAGGAAGTATCAGTTAATATTCTTTTGATATTTTCTCATATCTCTTTCATCTTACTTCACCAGACTGGTCCACCTGGTCCAGTTACCTGACTTTCTTAAAACTTAAGTTTCTCATTTGTAATATGGAGAAAATAATTATATACACTTCTTTTGGAAGGAACATGGGTTTTGAAAGGAGATAAACAGATTTAAAATCTTGTCCACCACTAATTAGCTGTGGCCTCAGGAATGAAAAATGCACCAAAACTTTAATTTCACTTCCCATGATTGAGTTTCCGAGGGTGCAGAAGTTCTCATGGAGAAAGTGCTGGTCCCTGGTGCCTTGCTGCTCCAGTAGCAGGCCGTGAAAGTACTGATCCCCTGAGTTCATCAGGAGGGGAGTCCTCAGCCTGGGCCTGCGAACCGCACATCTTCCGTGATCAGGAGACTGGCAACCTCCCCTGTGGACAACAAAGTGGCTATAATATCATACAGCAGGTCACCACCCTCAAAGATTAAGAGAGGATCTCATTGTGAAATTATTATTCTCTGCACTGGGAGTTCCAGCAAAGAAGGGCTTTTGCTGTGGTTGCTTTACTTGTTTTCGTTTTGTTTTGTTTTTGCTTTTGCTTTTTTTTTCTTAACCAAGTTCAAAGCAAGAGATGTGTAGCTCACCCAAAAAGTATACTCAACTTCATGCCAGAGGAATTTCTGACAAAATGAATGGTTTCAAATGCAGCAGCCTGTCTGCTGACCAAGTTCCAGACTTGAGTCTCACTGGAATCTGCAGTGTCTCGATTAACCCTTAGCATAAAAGCCCCTCATTTTGAGGTTTCTACCATCTCTATTTCTGCTCTAATCCTAGAAACAGACCAGGTAGGCTAATTTGGACAGCTAGATGTGTGGTCAGACTTAAAAGCTATTTTGTACAGCTCCATTTTTTAAAAAATATGTTTGAAAAAAAACAATGTGAGGAGAAAGCAGCAAAGCCTCTTTAAAAGCACAAATTCAAAACACTGCAGAAGGAACACAGGAAGTTTGACTGAGTAATTGAAGTGATTACATGCAAAGCACTTGCCCATAATCAGTGAGTTTCAAAAGAGGGTAGAGGATGACTGACAGCACTGGCCACCCTTGAAACTACATCCTGATTGGAGGAAATAATTACAAACAGGGAGAAAGTAGCTCAGGGTTCTGCATTTCTTTTATTTTCAGTTCTAATCTGGAAGAAAAACTGTCATGGAAAAGAAAGTTTAGAAAGTTTAGAAATCTTGTTCTTAGGGAACAAGAAAGCTGGAATCCCTGTTATACCTACCACAAAAGATTTTACTATTTTCCATTTATTCATTTACTAAATACTTACTAGGCTCCAGATTCTGGTGAAAATCAAAACTTGTATTTGATGAAAGCCATTCATTTGAATTATAAGCCTATAAATAGAGACAAACTGTCACTGTAGGTATTACTTTTAAACAAGTGTAATTAGGGCAAAGTGACAAGTTATGATGCCAGATCAAACTTGGTGTCTGTCTGCTAGAATGCTCATTTGTATATCCATCCATGTGGGCCAGATACAAGCAGAGCTGTTTCAACTGAGCAGGCATGAGCCAGTCAACTCCAAGAACTTTAGAGCTCCAAGAAAGAGTTTGAAAGCCACTGGCCTAGAAGAAATTGTTCATGCATCTTTGTCTGCTGTTGATGCTTTGAAATTCAAAAGGAGCCAGGCTATTTTCTTGCTCTTTCAAATGCATTCTTCTTTTTTTCTTCCATCTCATTCGTACACACCAATGTTTGTATTTTGAATTCTTTATGTTTTTTTTCAAAACAAGCATAAGCTTGCCCAATTTCCCTGAAGATTCACATTAATCTATTGATTTCCCCCAAATACCCAAACTATCTACTGAAAATATAGAATTTAATCACATACTATCTTTTTTATTGCTTGCTTAGTGTATGAATTTCTCATAAGTCCCAAGAAGGCCATGAAATAATTATCTACATCTTTTGAAATGCTTATTATAAATGCCCGGCTTCTGGAGTCAGCTTTAGAAGGTTTGAATCCTGGCGCAACTGCTCAATAGTCATGACATGTGAGAAAGCTGCTTACCATCTCTAAGCCTCATTTTTTTTTTTCATCTGTGAAAGGGGGAAAATACTAGTATATATACCCTATATGGTCACTTTAAGAATTAAATAAATAGTGAAAGTAAAGCACTTAGCACAGTGCTTAGCACATAGTAAACATGCAATAAATTTCATCTCTTATTATCAGTACTATAATTATTTTCTCAGAAAAGCCTTACTGATCAGAATTCTACTGAATAAAAGTTAGAATAGGTCTGTGTCCCACATTCTTTCCCAAGAAGAAAAATGGAAACTTTTCAGAATGTCACCCATTCACAAGAATGCACTGTCAAAGCCAAATGGAAAGGAACTAGAAAATCCTGAATGGAACTAGCTAAGCAGAAAGTATATCAGACTAAACAACAAGCTGGCTCATGTGGGAGAATAAGGCATTAACATGAAAGCATTGGCTTTGAAATCTCTGGTCATCCCTGGTCAAGTTGGATGAGCAGAAAGGAACGTGGCCCAGCTGCCTTCCCTCCCACTGCCCCTTCCATTTGCAAGTGTTTTCTTGTGAAAGGTTTAACACCAGCAATATTTAATGTAACCTTTAGCTGTTCCACTCCGTTTCATGACTAAATCATTTCTAAGTTCTTTAGTGGATTTTTTTTAGACCAGTTATAGGTGGCAGAAACTAATTGGTCTAGAAAGCAGTGCAGATCGCGGATATTTTTAGAGACAGATGCTCAGACACTGCGCATAGAGACTCGGCCACTAGCTTCGCTGTGAGCTTTATTATGGTAACAGAGGAGTAAAACCTTAGATTACTACCAAGCAGAAAGCAGTGACAATTACAGAATGAAATCTTTTGTAGATCTTGTACACAAGGAAATACCCTAAACAAATTCTTCCTTTTAATCATGCATCAATGAATGTTTTAATCTCACAATTTTTTTTTTCTAATTCAGTCAACATTCTCTCAGCAATCTCGTTAACTAAAAAGTATTGGCCAGGTGCATGGGCGGTTCAGTGATAGAATGCTCATCTTTCACGTGGGAAACCTGGGTTCGATTCCCAGACCATGCACCCAAAAAAAAAAAAAAAATTATTGGCCATTGGTCTGACCCTATCTCATGCATTAAAAAAGAAAAAGCTATTTTATAAATAACTGAATATTTCATCCCATATGTAATAATTCCGTGTGTATATGATAAAAAGCAAAATATCAAATCCCTTTATAAAAATAAGCTCTATAAATTGCATTTCCCACTTGGAGACATTTGTGATCACAAGAGTTAGTACATTTTCCCAGGCTCAGTACGTCATAGACATTATTAGGGGGCTGACTGGAAGAGTATATTCTCCATTATTCTCCATATTTTTGGAAGTTAAAGAATCCTAGGCTAGAATTCAGGGCTCATTTCTTCACTCATTTAGCATATATTTGTTGAACTCCTCCTGTGGCCCTGAACAGTTATAGTCTCATGGTATGCAATTATTGAGCTCTTCTTATGTGCCAGAAATTTCCCAAGCACTTTACCCATTTGATAATCTGAACAACTCAATGAAATAGATATTATCCTCCATTTTACAGATGAGTAAACTGAGGCACAGAAATGTTCAATAATTTTCCTTAAATCTTAACAGCTATTAAATGGCAGAACTGGCTACAAACTCAAGTAATGTGCCTCCGTGAAAATAAGAACAGGACATCACAGTTGTCTTCATGACGCTCTTAGCTGTGTTTATGTTCAAAGGAGAAAAATTTAAACCATAGTGATGAAGCTGGTTTCACTCCAATCCTAAATCAATTTTTGCATCAGTAGTACATTAGGGAGAAGTCCTGCTCTTATTAACATTGGGCATTTATGTATGGTTTATTAAAGATTATTATTTCTTTTGATAGTCACAGCGCTCCAGGGAAAAAGGAAACTTCTGAAAGAGATTCTTAAGTGCAGGTTTGAATTTTTTTTTCTTGCTTACTCATTATACTAAATTACTTTTCAGACAGCAAGGCAACTGCTATTTTTGTCCATTTAAAAGATTAGGCAGCTGTAGCATAAAGAAGTCAAAAAAGATGCTACACTCCAGTACATTGGACAGAGATGAAACTAGAAGCCAAATCTCTTTGTTCCTACCCAGAGTTCTTTCAGCCAGTCACACTGCTTTCTCACGTTAAATGGTGCCTAGTATTCTAGATATAAATCATAATCACAGGGTTTAAAAGATAGTAAATAATGCTGCTATTCTCCTCAGTATGTGCCCTCTCCCTTCACTCACCCACTGACTGATTTCAGTTTGTATAGCCAGCACCTGTGACTCTTCAGAAGCCCTGCTGGAAGAGCCTGGGCGTTTTATCCTTCTGGGATGGCTCTTAAAGCAATACTGAGGGGACACTAACTCCCTTGCCTGGGAGAACAATTCTGAGGCACAACTTATACTCCAGAGCCCTCCCACCTGCAGGATCAAGTTGAATCTACCCTCTGGAGGAGTTGGTCTTGAGATCATTGCTCCATTGTTGGGTTAAACCCCTCTCCTGTCCTGCTTCTCCCTCCTTTACTGCTTTCCCCTTGGAGTGCTTCCTTAATAAATCACTTGTACCTGAACCCGTCTCAGGGTCTGCTTCTGGGCACATGATATTTGCTTATTACTATTAATAGTGTTGCTTTATTATTGTTATTGTCTTAGACCCATTGATGACTGCTACAATACTCTGATTATTACTCTTGCAATGTCAAATCCCTACCTCCTCCTGAGATCTGGATTATTACTGAGCATAATTCATTTTGATGCTCTGAAAATTCCACCAATATCTAAAGGAGGATGTTTTATCCTCTCCATAAAGCCTCACTGTCTCTACTTCTTATCTCTGTTAGTGGCAAGTTTTTTAAGGAAGAACAATCAGTCATTTTAATGTTTTCTTCCTTTTTTACCTTCATACATTCTCATGTACTTTTTAAAATAATTTTTATTCTTCTTTTCATTACTACTGTCTTAGTTTACATTCTCTTCAAATCTTTCTGGTACTACTCTAATAATATTTTACATTTCTCCACTGTCTCCATTATATATCCTCGAATTCACCCTATACCAGAATGATCTTGAAATATGACCTTGTTATTTCTTTGCCTGATGAACTCAGATGACTTTCCAGAATTTGGGATACAAACCCTTCACCAAACCAGTTCTAATAGAATCCTCCAGCCTCATCTCAAGACAAATTCCTCCACTTAAGGCAATGCCCAAGCTGCTCAGAACTGCTGGCAGCTTTATGAAGGTGCCTTGCATTTTACAACTCAATGTACATGCCATGTCCTTTCTGCCTGGAATTCACTTCCCCCAGTTTATCTGGATCCTGCTCATTCTTTATAATCCAACACCTCTATTGAATTATTTTCTGACTTCCCCGGTCAAAAGTAGCTCTTCCCCCTTCTGTGGTAATTGAGATTTGTAGAATGAACTGGTTAGAATAATTGTCACATGGTTTTATCTGATGCAATATGTCTGTCTATCTCTCTTTAAACTCTTAGTTCCTTGAGGGCAAGGACTTTGCCAGTCATGTATTTTCAGTTCCAGGCACATACTAGATGAGCAGAATATGCTTGTTGAAAAACCAAATGATAAATGTTTTGTAAATACATGAAACTATATATTTTTTAAATGTTCTAATTCTGAGACCTATATGAAAATATAGGAAATGGGGTTAATTGTACCTACCTCACACATTACCCTAAGGATTACTGACAGATAACATGTAAAAGAATATAGGGCATTAATTGGCTTTTACTTATGCAGGTATTGCTTTTGGCACTAAGAGCTAAAGCAAGAGAAGCAATACCCATGATGGGGGGGGCCAATGGGAGGGGAAGGAAGGAAGGCAAGGTTTGTTGTTATAGTTGAACAGACCCATTGTATTTTGGGGAAGCTCTAAATAGCCATTTCAGTAAACAATGCTCATCCATTTAAAATAGTAATGAGATGCCACATATTAATCTTGTAAAAGTACAAAAAGGTACACTTATATCTCCTGAATCTTCCAGATTAATAATTAACTCAGACTGGTGTCATTCAAAATTTTCCATTAAATGACCAATGTGTTACTATAGATTTGACTATTTCTAGATTTGTGGTCAATAATTCTAGGTTAACTATCTCATCTTCCAAAAAGATATCTTCTTCATTAGGAAGCAGATTAAACATTATAAATTCTGATGTGACTGTGTGACTGTGAAAACCTTGCGTCTGAAGCTCCCTTTAACTAGGGTATGGATAGATGAGCAAAAAATATGGATAAAAAATAGACGAATAGTAGGGGGAACAAAGGTTAAAATAAGTTGGGTAGGGTGGGCCACAGTGGCTCAGCAGGCAGAGTTCTCGCCTGCCATGCTGGAGACCCAGGTTCAATTCCCTGTGCCTCCCCATTCCAATAATAATAATAATAATAAGTTGGGTAGATGGAAATAATAATAAGTTGGGTCAATGAGAGGGAAGGGTGAGAGGTATGGCATGTAAGAGTTATTTCTTTTTTCTTTCTTTTTGTGGAGTGATGCAAATGTTCAAAAAAATGATCATGGTGATGTATACACAACTATGTGATGATATTGTGAATCACTGATTGTATACCATGTATGGGATGTTTGTATGTTAAAAATGTTTGTGTGTTGTTTTATTAAAAATATTTTTTAAAAATTAAAAAAAATTGTAAATTCTGCATTCCAGAATTTATGCCTAACTAAATGATATCTCTTGCTTCTAAATATTGTTTAGCTTAATATAATTCTAAGAGCCCATATTAAGCCAGAGATAAACATACAAATTGCTCTACAAATATTACCTGCAAGAATATATATACTTTTAAAACTAAATCCTATCAAAACATTTAAAATTTCCAGATTTAAATGCTAACATATTTAGCCATGCCTGTGAGATTCTTTCTGCAAATCCTACCTCTGTTTTTCAAAGGATTTTAAAATATAGAGATAGGTATTTTTATTTTTATAAAATTATCTGAGTGATTTCAACTCCCATAAGTAATACCTTAAAGAATGTCATGTCTTTGTAGATAAAAATGTAAAAATTTTCAGGTGACATGTTTAATACAGATTGTTCGATGATGTTTATAGGATGGTGCAAACAATTAAAATTATTTTAATTATTCCCAATGAAAATGTCGACATAAGCTTAAAAATCATCAAGGCTCAATAGAAAATATGTTTACCTAAATGATAGTGTTTATGGTTTTTATGGTTGGGAAAAATAAATGTCAGTTATTTACTTCTTTGTGTGAAAACCCTATGTTCAAAAGGTTAATAACAGATTTTGACTATTAAGAATAGTAAAAATCTTTGTACAGAATTTTATGTCCAGTGATTGGATAATCTCCACCAGGAACAAAACATGAAATCAAAATGTAAATAAAAGATCAAAGACTTTGCACAGCTGGCCACTGTGGCCGTTCAATTCACACCAGGTCTCGCTAAGCAGTTAGCCTTGCTGAGGGTCAGTGTCACCCTGAAATCAGTACAAGTACGGAAATTAGGGAGGGAAAATGGAAAAAGGGTTATGTAGAAGAGAAGCTGAAAATATCAACAAAATCTCCAGATTTTGCCTTACAAAGAAGAAAAATGATTTTGCTTTTCAAACTTCTTTCACCTTAATAAGCAAATTCATTTTGCAAACAATTATTTTAAATTGATTTCTGAATTAGTAAGCATTTTATTTTTCAAGCAAAACTACAGGACATTACCAAGGAACCTTAAACAAGGTCTCGGCACACTGCACGTCATCAATCCCTCTCTTTGAATCAGGCATGCAAATTTCCTGTCATTTTCTAGGAATCAAGAATGAATTGTGTCTTGTTTATACTAGATTGCTTTATGCACGGTCTCCATTCATGGGATGATTTCAAAGACCATAGTGATAAATATGCATTGAACGCTTCCAGAATGAGATTATTATGCAGAACAACACTGGGTGGATCCCCCAGTTTAAGAAATAGACCATCCCCGCTCCACCCACCCCACCCCCGCCGCTTCTCTTTAATACCCTTTAAAACCTGTCTATAATACATCTGGTGTTTGTTCTCCTAGAGTGAAAATAACTAGTAGACCACCAGTAATTTAAATTGTACCCTGTTCCAAGGAGGTTTGACATGTGGTCCCTTTGGAAGGACTAATGCAAAAAACTGGCTCTAACCCTGGAAATAAGGGTACTACAGACTAACAGAAGGTTGCAATTAGCTAATATCAAAAAGGTTAACCTGCAAATTTCCCTCTCAAATGCGTACTAATCTCATTTGCAAACCATTTTATTCATGTACAGAGAATGAAATAATACAGGCTATAATGTTTAATATTAGTTAATTTCTTTTCTCCAAAAAGAAAAATAAGAACATAGTGTGACATTGTTAATAATCACCGGAGTACGGAAGAACACACATAGTGAATTTATTTAATACCTACCATTCATAGAGAGGTGGATTAATAGATAGATGGAAAACGTACATTCATTTTGAAGACCATAATGTCTGTTCTGTTTTCATTGAAATACGCATAAAAGAAATAAGACTTTAGTGTTAAGGTCTTTTCATAATTCCCCATCACTGTGATTTCCTAGAGGGAACAAAAAGGGACAGACTTCATAGAATGTTAGAGCATGAAGAGTTAGACAATTATCTTATTTAACCACTGTACTTCACAAATCAGTAAACTAAAACCCAGATCATTGAAAAGCCTTGCTGCAGTATGCACAGCCTGTTATGGCGAACACAAACTAGAAATCTGTTTTCTTAATTTGACGGCCAGAACACTTTTTTACAATACCACAGTGTCCCCCATAAAATATTCTGCATGTATCTCTGTAATTGATAAAATGTGGGCATACTTAACTGAAAAGTTAAAATGAAGCATATGAAACTTGGTGACAAATTTAAATAAATTCTTTCGTAGACAAAGGTCAATTTTAGAACATTTTTAAAAATGGGACAGGCAAGCAGAGAGAGCCCATTCTTAACTAAAAGAAGAAACTTGTTTATTTTCATTAAGTAAATGAGAACCTGGTCATGAAATATTTAACACTTACCTATAGTTTTAAAGAATTATTTTAATTCATGTTGACTCTTTGGAATACAGTGCATGGGTAAGTATGAAGATCATGTTAATCCAGTAGCTTATGAATTATGGTGCTGTACATCCATGCATGGCGGAATCAACAGAAATCCTTATGATAATTTCTTTGTAAACTCTGATTCAAAAGAGTCCATTATGGAATCACATACAAAGCTTACAAAGCAAAATAAGATAAAATAAAAATTGAACCTGGCCTAGAATATTCATTTATTTATATGATGATAAAAATAGAAAATGATAAAGATCAAAATTTAATTATTCTGAAAATAAGTAAGTTATTGCTAATTTTAGTCAAGTTTATTTTTGCTTTGTAGTGTTGGATTACCCTTCTCCCTAATGACCACCATTCCTTGCATGCCTTCCAATTCTTTTTTTTTTTCCTCTCTTGGCTCTTGAAGATAGAAAAATAATCTATCTTTGAAAAAGTGCAACATTCATTTATTTCCTCCATATAAACATCAAACATGTAATACCATTAATAATCCCATTAAATAATAATACTATTAAATCCTACATCTTAGAACAGTCAATGATATTGCACTAAAATCATTCTTGACTTTTTTACAATGAATTTAAAAGAAACAAAATTGAGCAATAGATTTGGTACAAAAAATGTGAACAATTTGGCTAAAGAGTGGATCCTCTTATGGGAAAGGAAATGAACATATGATAGACTTTGGAATATGCCACTAATAATGAAGTCAATAGACCTTACAAATGAGCTCAGCAGTATGTATAATTAATATTAGTACTAAGTAAAAAAATTAGAAAGTGATACTTTCCGATCATGCAATTTGACAGACTTTTGACAAAATATTACTACTGGAGAATTAGTCTTGAAAAATACCCAAAATCAGAAAAGTTAAATATAAATTAAAATAACATTCTTCAACACCTATATAAATGATAAAAATAAGCTCTAAAATAGGTCTAGACTACCTTTGTTTTTGAGATAGTATGACCGTCCCAAAGTCACACTAAAGGCAGCATATCAAGTTTTATATCAACTTTTCTTTCAAGGTATGGAGAGAACTTCTCTTAGAAGGTAGAAGTGATAAAACCATAAAGCCATGAAACCATATAGATTATGAATGTGAGTCATTCTTTCAACTTCTTGAACTTCACTCTCCTCATCTGACAGACATAAAAACCAACAAATAGCTTGTAGGGTTGTGGTGATTTTCACAAATATACAAAATGCCTGGTAGAGAAGAGAAATTTAATAAATGATTGCTCATGTTATGAATGTGGCTAGAGGACATAGGTTCAGCCTAGTGTGGGAGAAACTTCAGAAAGAGGCTGGGAGTAAACTATGCCACAATTTTGCTAGGTTTGGCTCTATTAAACATCGACTTGGCAAGAGCAAATCACTTGTACAATGCAGCATTTTTTCAGGCAGATGCAAACACATGATTTGTGTCTTCTTAAAAATAAATCTGATCTTACATGTCATTGACTATGAAAAGTGGGGCTCCCCTCATCCAGTGAATGGGTAGTAATGGTAGCTGTATATTTTTAAAAAAATGAAAATGTTGAGAATCAGTAACAATCAAAATTGTGTAAATGACGATGTCAGCAAAAGCTTAAAGTATTTGAAAATAAATTTTTAAAAATATATTTTGCCTGAATTCAGGGGTGGTCATTGTTAACCATTTTAAAAATATTATGGTTTCTCCTATACCACAATCAGCATCACTGTGTAAGAAATAGTATTCTTTGAGCAATTAGATGAGTGAAAAGCAGTTTAAAACTGATGCCATAGGTGATGGGTTATAAGATCTAAATAGAGATGAACTCTAAACATGCAGTAGAATTTCGGTTATCACTTGCCATCTGTGAGACCATAGTTAAACACCGGAAGTTAGTTTTAATAACAGTATTCTAAGTCAGTATGTCATTAATGTTCTATCATTTTTAATTTAATGTTTTAATTTAATTTAATTATTTTCATGTTCAGCCATGAAATCCTTTCATCAAAAGATAGCTCACTCACATGCCCATCATTTAATATAGGCGAATTTCCATATTTTCTGGTTGAAGCAGAAATAGTAGCCGGATAACCTTCCAGCTTCCGGATTGGCCCAAACACCTTCTTCCCAATAAGCTTTTCTCTTGACCAGGGTGTACCATGGAACCCAGTTTGAAATACTCTTTTCAGGAGTCTTTTGATCTGAGTGTTCTGGTCCCAGTGTTCATTTAGAACAAGTGTTCCATTTTGTAGGTTATCTTATAAGGAATGATTAACTCCTCTTATTTATTAATCATGAGTTATGCTACAAGGTCTACGGAAAAGACAGCATGGCATAAAATAAATGCCAGCGGATTTAATGTAAAAAAAAAAAAAAATCTGGTTTGATTCCAGTTGCCCCAGTCGCAACCTGGGTTATCTTGTCCAAGTCATTTAACTTCCATTAGGCTTAACTTCTCTAATGGACACAATGACCTCTAATTACCTCAAAGGAGTATTGTGAGTTTACCACAAGATAAACATATAAAAATGTTTGGGGGGAGGGGTGGTAAGTGTAGCTCAGTGGTAGAATTCTCACCCGTCATGCAGGAGACATGGGTTTGATTCCTGGCCCATGCACTTCCCCCCACCACAAACACAAAAAAATATATCCAACAAATGATGCCGCAATAACAGGTTAGTCACATGGAAAAAGAATGAAAAAGTGACCCCCCACTATACAGCATACAAAAAAAAAAAATGTGGTATTTACAAAATTCACCTTCTGTACTGGAATCTTAATTACCACAGATTAATCTTAGTTCTTAAGTTAAATGTTCACCACTAGTCCTTATATCAAATTTTCTCATACTGAGCTCTTTATTTTGATTAATTTCTAATTTGGTTAAATTTACTCTTCAGTTAGCTCTTTCTAGAGGGCTTCATAAATGCTCTATTCCTTCAGATACTTTCATTCTTTGTTTCCTTCCTTCTCTACTCCCTTGCATTGCTGGTATTTTTATCTCCTTAATTTATTTCAAATTCTTAAGAAGAATATAAAATTTCTCCCATCTCCCATTTTCCCCCACATTCCTAACTCCTTGAGTCCTTCATCTTTTTGTTTTAATTAAGACTGATTGCCCTATAGGTTCCCTGAAAACTGCCATCTTGAATATTTCCTTTATTCTTTTCCAGGTTTGGCTCCACTGTTTACTTTCCATTCTGCAGGAGTATCAATTAACATCCTAAGAGAGGAGATGCAAGTAGGAAAGCTTTCTGAGTCATTGTCCTTCAAAAAATGTCTTCAGGGCGGCTGCCGTGGCTCAGCGGGCGGAGCTCCGACCTGCCGTGCTGGAGGTCTGGATTTCAATCCCTGGTGCCTCCTGCCCATATGCAAATTAAAAAAAAAAAATGTCTTCATTCTACCCTCAAATTTGATCAATAGTTATAACTAAGTATAGATGCCTAGGTCAAATAAAAGTTTCCCTTAGAACGTCAAAGATATTGCTCCTTTGGCTTCTGGTATCTAGCACTGCTGATTAGAAATCTGGGAAATATTGTCTTCCAGAGCTGGAAATTCTGTTGCTTGTTCGTAATTTCCTCTCCTCCATTTGCTGTTTTCTGTGGGTTCTTCTATTTAGTTTTTGACTCACTATACTAATTCTGTATGTCTCTTACCTTTTCTTGCATCTCTTCTGTCTCCATTTGTTCTACATTTGTTCTAAAATTGAGAAAATTAACTCAATTGTTCCTTAATTTATTATTATTGTTATCTTAAAATTGGGTCCAATAGAGGTGTGCCAACTACAGTTTCTAACTATATGCTGAATGGCATTACTAAAATCAATATTTAATCATATTTGAAGTTAAAGATAAATGTTGTTCCCATAGAATGAACTTCTACTATCTAATAAAAAGTTCAAAGTTATATTCCCTAAAATTCATACTTCTACAAAATTGTCATTTAAAGTATTAGTAGTCAAATTTTAAAGGTTCATCATGAGAAAGTTGTAATAAATTTTTGGCAGTATCTGCTCCTAGTTTGCTCCTGTAATTTCTATGCTGCATATTTTAAATTATATGTAAAAGCTTACTTTTAACTTCATATTTAAAAATACTATTTGTAGGAAGAGGAATATAATTGAAGAAACACTTTAACAACTCCATGCTTTCTATAGCAAACGTGTTCTGATTTCATAGTTTGGGAAAATTTCAAATTCTTTATTTTCAACCTTCTATAACTATTAATAGTCTATCACAATTACTTTGGCAAGGTTTTTGTTTAAATATTTGGGTGCCTTAGATTCAAAACTATAAGGATTTTTCTTTGTCTTCTTAGTACATTAAAGTTGACTGTTTTGAAGTTTTATTAATGAGAACAAAATGTGTTTCAGGTCCCTCAATTTTCTGTAACACTTTTATTTTATCATATTCTTTATTTTGTTTATTGTATCTGTATAAAAGAAAACTTTTCATTGATATTGTTATACATGATTTTAAAGTTTACACTCTCTAGGACATTTTGAAGCAAAGTTGTCATTTTCTTTTTTTATTGTGAAAAAATAACATATATTAAAAAAACAATAAATTTCAAAGCACAGCACAACACTTAGTTATAGAACAGATTTCAGAGTTTAGTATGTGTTCTACAAATTTAGGGTTTTTTCTTGTAGCTGCTCCAAGACACTGGCGACTAAAAGAAATATCACTATAATGATTTAGCAGTCATACTCATTTGTTAAATCCTACCTTCTTTGTTATAACTCCTTCTCCTTTCATCTTTCTCCCAATCTTTACTTGGGCTCTGCCCATTCTAACTTTTTCATGTTGGAAGGGGTTGTTGATAATACGGAATAGGGGGATGGAACTAATGGATATTCTAGAGAGGCTGGCCCCTCTGGGATTCAGGATTTATCTGGCCTAGGAAACCATCTGGAAGTTGTAGGTTTCTGGAAAGTAATCATAATGCATGGAAACTTTGTAGAATCTCAGATAGAGCTCTAGTATTCTTAAGGGTTGGCATGAATGTTTTGGGTGAGGGGTTGGCAAACCATGGTAAATAGCAATATCTAGCTGAAGCTTGTGGAAGAGTAGCTTCCAGAATAGTCTCTCAACTCTATCTGAACTCTCTCAGCCCCTGATACCTTATTTTGTTACCATTCTTTTCCCTTTTTTGGTCAGGAAGGCATCACAAATCCTATAGTACCGGGGCAGGCTCATCCCTGAATCATGTTCCATGTTGCCAGGGAGACTTTCATCCCTGGATGTCATGTCCCACGTAGTGGAGAGAGTAATGATTTTACTTGCTGAGTTAGGCTTAGAAAGAGAGAGGCCACATCTGAGCAACAAAAGAGGTCCTCAGGAAGTAACTCTTGGGCATTATTATATGTAGGCTTAGCTTCTCCACTACATAAATAAACTTCACAAGAGGAAGCCCCAAGATCAAGGCCTTAACCTATTGATTTGGACATCCCTAGCATTTGAAACAGTGTCTGGGGTTTCCCCAGTGGTAAAAAATTTAATAATTCCATATGTTTTCTCCCATCTGTCAAGAGACTTTGCCAATACTTTTTGATTATCTTCTCAATATACTTAGGGATATATCCAGGTATTAAGTTATAAAGAATTATAAGCCTTCATTCCCATTTTGGACTCCATGTGTTTGAGTTATTGAAATAATCTATCCAGACAGATTTTACGTTATGTGCTACAGAAAATTTGGGTTTTGGACAAAATAAACTTCTCTTCCTTTGGTCTCATAGAGTAGGTAAAGTTCTAAATACAGATAATATTCTCCTGATCCCTCTATTCTGATTTGCCTTACTCCCAACCTGATTGGCTTCATTTTTATCTCTGGTTGAAGCCTGATCTCTTTTCCAGTTTCTTTAACAGTTGTTGTATGTGGCAATGCTACGTTTTGGACCTGCAGAACTCCTACTTATACAATATAGCACAGCCTCTCCAAATCTAGAAATAACAATTACAGCTCCAGCCTAAATGTGACTGCTATAAGAGTTTACAATCTAGGCCCCAATTTCCTTATAAGTATTTCATAAATGCTACCACATGATATTTGCTCTTTTGTTTCTGGATTATTTTGCATCACTTAATGTCTCCAAGGTTAATTCACATCGTTGCATGCCTTACTGTCATTTTCTTTAATTTCATTCTCACAAGATGAAAAATTATTTTAATTGTTTTTTGAAACCTTATGCCTAAATGGAACTGAATAACTAAAAATTATATACTAGCTTTAATGGTACATTGTGTGTGAATATTAAACTACTCTGAAATAAAAATCATGCTAACATTACTATCTAGAAGAATTGCTGTTATTCTACTTTATTATTTTCTTCTTTAGATAACTTTACATGCTTATTATTATTTTTTACTTTGACATGAGTTCAGAGTTATTTTTGATAAAGCTGGAAAACTAGTACAGAGAGTGGCTGTAAACTCTTCACCTAAAGTCATCAAATATTAACATTTTACCTCATTTCCTTTATCACATTCTTAATCTATGCATAGATTTTTTTTTCTGGAAGCATTGAGCATAAGTTGCAGATATTTTGCCCCATTATCTCTAAAGAATTCAGAGTCTATTTTCTAAAAACAAAGACATTTTCTTTCCATAACCAGTTTACAACCATAAACCTAGGAAATTAATATTGATATGATACTATTATCAAATCTCCAGTCTTTATTCATATTTCAGCAATTGCGCCAATATAAAAGAAGACCCTGGCTCATGGATTACATTCACTTGTCATGTGTCTTTAGTCTCCTTTAACTTAAAACAGTTCTTCAGCCTCTTGTGGTCTCTCATAACTATTTTTGAAGAGTGCAGCCAATTATTTTTAGAATGTCTCTCAATTCGTGTTTTATTTGTATTTCTTCATAAATAAATTCAAGTTGTGCATTTTTGTTTAATATTCAGATTAATTTCTGATTCATTTCTTGCTTTAACTCTGAAAACAATTATAATTTTATCATAAAAATACTAGTTTATAGTTTCTTCAATTATTTATTGCAGAATTTTAAACTTGCATATATCATTAAATATAATAAATAAATACATATATATTTATACTTCAACTGATTGCTAGAACTTCAACATATATGTCACCCAAGAATCTTTCACTTCGAGGGAAGTAAATATTCAGATATGCAAAATAAATCTGAATGGCATGGCCTATTCTTTTTACTAGCATTGATGTGGCAGTTAGATTTCATGGCACCCCAATCACTTTTCATATGTATGTTCAAGAACGCCAGAAATGACATTGAAGCAGACATTCACTTTTGTGCTCTTTCAAAGATTAAGGCTGAAGCCAAAGCCAAATAGGAGATTATGACCAAATTTAAAAACTAAAGGGGAACTTTGGTGCATCTTAAATATATTTAGTTTTCACGGGCTTGCTTTTGTTTTCTATTCATTTTTCTAAAATTTTGTCTTATCCTTATTTTGTGGCCATGCTTATCTTTTCAAATCTTTCTGGGGGTATCCAGTAAAGATTGATTTGAACTTGCTTCTGTGTTCTTAGCAGGGCCAGCCTCATGGGCATGTGACCTATGCAGTTAGTTCCCCAGGGCCCCGTGCTCAGAAGGTCCCTGTACTTGGTTCAGTGCTCTGCTGTCACCATCTCGAAATTATTAATAATTTTTAGACAGGGGCCCCACACTCCCATTTTGCACTGGGTCCCGTAGAGTGTGCGGCTGATCCTGTGTCTATATGCGCTCTTTCTTCTTGGTTCAAGGTTTTTAATATTTTCTCATGTTTACCTTGGTCTCTTATTTCGGTTCACTTCCTTTCCTCAACTCACTAATAATCTTTGGTTATCTATTCATTTTTAAGAGTAAGGCAGTAAAAACTGCCCTTGGTATTTCTGTGTATACAAGCAGGGCTTTGACTTAAAGGACTCGGGCAAGGAATAGGCTCTATTGCAGGGAATTCGTGAAACCTGTTTTGGGGACATTAAATTCCTTCACAGAACAGAAACCTAATTAAATGTGATGTTGATACAATCACCTTTCAAGTTAGGGTCATTCCAAGGTACAAATGAAAACAGACCTCTCTTTATCCTCCTTAGCATGTAGCAGAATATATCTATATAAAAATGTTTTTCAAGAAAATCTAGTTTCATCTGTTCATTGTCTTATCATCAAACACCTAACAAATTATCTGTTTAAACTACTAACCAAAATAAAATGTTAAGACTGATTTAGCGGGGGAGAAAAAAGGCTATTTTGAATAGCTGAAGGAAAGCCAACTTCATAAGCAAATTAGTTCTGCCATCAAACAAATTGATTGAACTTCAAGATGAGATGTGTTAGCCTCCTTTGTGGACACTGGAAATGTTGACCCCTGTGTGTATGCACGCACACATGTATGGGTTCTCCGCCTGCGTATTTTAATGGTAGAAAGAGAAGATGAATTGAGGGGAGCTGGGGACATGGGAAGGAATTGGACATGCCGATAAAGGTTAGTAAAATCAAGTCTTGCCTTTATCTATCATAGTCTTATTCTTTTATTATCCAAAGTGTTAATATTTTTAAAATTTGAAAAATATACCATATGAACAGTTTTTCCAATAGTCAGTATGTTCTTGCTCAAAAAGTGCTTGAAATAATAAAAAATTCATTTAATTGCTCAATTTATTTGACAGAGACACTTTTAAATGGTAGTAAAATAATATATATGCTATTATGGACATTATTATATATAAAGAAAGGCTATATTGTTCAGGCAGCCTTTCAGTACACATTTCCCTGAGTAAATTCTCTGATAGAAAAATACACAATTAAGCGACGGGTCTTACCAGACAACCACTGTGCCGTCAATGCTTCAGGGATTGATGAACCCCCTGAACTTATTTATAAACTTGTATGAGGGACGTGTGCAGGTTATGGATATTTTTTTCTGAGTGGAGAAAGAAGATTCAGAGTTATCAAATCCAGAGATCTGGACTTCTTCAAAGTTAAAATAAATAAATAAATAAATTGTTGCTTTTATGAAACTAAGAAAAAACAGCAATGTCAGAAATTGAGATATGGTAGAGAGAGAAATTTCTTCAATTTCTATCCTCACTATTCAAATAACTTTATTATCATTGTTTAGGAGAAAAATATAAATGACATTTAAGATTTGGAGGTATGAAAGTTAAATCAATTAATAGCTTCTGCTGTTATTTGGCTATAATTCTGGGTCACAGGTATCCCATAAAAGTCTAAGTGTCTGCCTGTGTGCTCTTTTTTTTTTTTTTTTTTTTTTTTTTTTTGTAGGCTGTATTGCAGGGTCACATTTCATTCTTTTTCCATGTGACTATCCCATTATTGCAGCACCGTTTGTTGAATTTTTCTTTGTTGTGGTTTGTTTTGGTTTTTTTTCCCCTTTCTTTTGCTTACTTGTTTTTTCGGAAGTGCATGGACCGAGAATCGATCCCGGGTCTCCCGCATGGCAGACGAGAATTCTACCACCGAATCACTCTTGCACCCCTGCCTGCTCTTCTAAAATAAGATTATTTTGAAAAATTATTCCTCAAACTACTTATACCCAGGGAATAGGACTGGTAGAAAGATTTGGGCATCAATGACAAGGAAGTTTTGCTTTTAAATGGCATATAAATTGAATTTTTATAAAATTCTTGTAAACAGATTTATATTTCTTCTATTTTTCTAAAGATAGTTAAAAATAATAAATTTAATTAACCTATGTAAATCAGTACGATAACCATAATCAAAACTTCGAGAGAGTCCTTCACCAGATGAACGGACAAAAAATATAGTACATCTACAGTGGAGTATTATTTGGAACACAGAATGAAGTTTTGAGATAAGTTGCAACATGGATGAAACTTGAAAACATTATGCTGAGCTAAATAAGCCAGACACCTAAGGAAAAATACTGTATGACTTCACTTATATGAAATATCTAGAAATAGCAAACTCTAACAGACAAGAAATAGATTACAGGATGAAGGGAAAGGGAAGGGAACATCATTGTTTCATGGTTATAGAATGGTTATGATTTTGGAAATGCATAAATTTTAAAAATTAAAGAAAAATATGTCCAGGGAAAGTAACTTCAAACTCTCTATCACAAAAATAAACTTTCTCATTTTTCCTAAAATGATATTGGCCACCTACAGTCTTGTTTCTTTAGACTTTTCTCCTTTCGTTTTCTTTCTTTCTTTTTTGATAGCCCATAGAAGTCAAGTGTGCTGTTAAAAAGAGGGAAATGGATTGTGGGGAATTGATCCAAATACAATCAATGCCCAATACAGGTGTCACCAGCCACAATACCAGTAGCAGTATCTTATCTGACATTTATTGACTGTTTATTATGTGAAGACATGATTTTAGTTTTGCATTTATTAATCCTTCCAATCACCCTATGAAGATGGCACACTAATTTATAATTACAATTTCAATAAATAAGGTTATCCAGAGATCAATAATAGAACTAGAATTCAAATCTGAATGCAGATTCAAAATCTGTTCTTAATTCCTATTGAAACACTCAATAGCTATTTTTAAAGAGATGCAAAACCAGTCTTCTCAGCTTTGGTGAGATTATAAATTCACCCATTAGGGATACTCACATGGAAAAATAATGAAATGTGATCCTGCCATACAGCATACCAAAAAAAAAACCAAAAAAAAACGCCCAGTAGGGAAGCCAGTGGGTTTCTGAAGATTTCTTCCATCATAGCCTTCCTCTCACTACCCTGGTTCAGCTAAAATGTTAGCATGTGTGCTAGGCTGAAAGGATTATATGCCCTAGAAAAAACATGTTTTAATCCTTATCCATCTTGTGGAAGCAGCCATTTCTATAATTCCTATTCCATACCACAGGTTGGGAACTTGATTAGATGATCTCCACAGATGCGACACGCCCAATCATGGCTATTAACCTTTGATTAGAAGGAGATGTGATTCCACCCATTCAAGGTAGGTCTTGATTAGTTTACTAGAATCCTTTAAAAGGAAACATTTTGGAAAGCCCCTCAGAGCCACGAGAACAATGAGAGCCCACACAGCCAGAGACCTTTGGAGATGAAGAAGGAAAATGTCCCTGGGGAGCGTCATGAAACAAGAAGCCTGGAGAGAAAGCTAGCAGATGTCACCATGTTCGCCATGTGCCTTTCCAGTCAAGAGAGAAACTCTGAACGTCATCGGCCTTCTTGAACCAAGATATCTTTCCCTGATGCCTTAGATTGGACATTTCTATAGCCTTGCTTTAATTTGAACATTTTCACTGCCTTAGAAATGTAAACTTACAACTTACTAAATTCTCCTTTTTAAAAGCCATTCCATTTCTGGTATATTGCATTCCCACAGCTTGCAAACTAGAACAGCGTGTCACCTATGCTCAGACAGAGTAAGTCTCTCATGAGACTTTTAATCTTGAGCATTTACGAAAATATCTGCAATATGTTCTGCTTTTTATTTGGGGGGGGGGGGCCTTTATGTCTCTTCTTCCTTGAAGGTGATGGATTCACTCCCTCCTCCTCCTCCATCCTCCTGCACTGTGGCCTGGTAGTGAAGATGAGGACGAGTGAAGACGAAGATTCCCAGTTAAAGTGCTTCAGTTTCTTCAGAGAAATTCTGTCTGCTGCAATGATATGTAATTGTCACAGATTATTAAATTTCACTCTCATTTCAGGTTCAATGTTCCCTCTTCCCTAGACATGGATAATTTGGTTAACCACTGACATGGTGGGCAGGGGTGGGAGAGAGCAACAATGGTGAGAGCTGGAAAGCAGTTTGATATCTCAGGTGACTGCCCCAAAGAAATACTTGTTGTAGAAGCCAGGGTGACAGAACAGTGAGACTTAGTCATTGATGTGGTAGTGCCTGAGAGTGACTGTCAAATATTTCCAGCTACTGAGACAGAAGTCACCTTGTTATGGTTATAGACACAGGGACAGCAGAAAAGTGAGACTTACTGAAATGCTATTGCCTGAGAAAGGCTGTCAGATCGTTACGGCTACTGAGACACTAAAACAACTCGTTTCTCTTGGGTCCGGGCCTGGTTCTGCAGCCTTCCCTTTGATTCTGCGAGCTCCTTCATATCTGTTCAGTAAACTTCCTCTCATTACCCAGAGGTGATATCTGTTGTTTGAAACGAAGACTAACTGAATTAAACCTATAAAATGTCACTTACTAGATAAATTTCTGAAAATTAGCGTTAGGAGAAAAGTTGTTCTCATGATATTATATTTTGCTTCCCATGAGACAATTTATTGTATTTCTCATTTTGCCTTAGTCACTAGAAATTTATGGCTAAAATAAACTGCGATAGCTATCTTTAAGCTAGGACATTAGAGAAAAAATAATGCCCTCTTTTTTCTCTTTTTAGCATTTCTTTACCTTTGTTTTCACACTCCATTACATGTGTTGCCTGTTATTGTCAGTTGCTTACTTTATTCTTTAATGGATGAATAACAGAACTTAAAAAAATAACCAAAACAGAGAGAGAGTGCATTTTTATTTCAGACTTTACCCCTTTTCTGTCCTCCTTGCTAATCTTCTACACTCAGCCCCCCAAAAAATGGTGTGAATACATAAAGTCTTATTCGGTGTGATAAGTTGATCCTGAAGTTTCTTTCAGCAGATTTCTTTTAAACCTATTTGCATACATGCATGGGTATGAAACATTAGTGTCAGTAAGGCAGATTATCATGAACGTTTGCACAATCCTTTTTTCCTCTCTGATATTTAGTGTCATTGTACCCTTTTCTTTATATTTAAACTCTTCAGTGACACTCACTAATGATTAATGACCCACTGGCTCGTGCTGCCTTATAACATGAAAGTCACCGAAATACCTTTTCCCTGGAGAGCAATTATTCTATGGAACCATATCCCCTACCTAGTGGATTGAAGTCCCAAAGGTTGGCTGTTAAACTTGCAGTTGTAATTCGTGAAAAAGTCCAGAATGCCCAGTTTTGAACTGCTGGAGATTTTATGCACAGTTTCATTTTACTAGAAAGAACTTCTTTCTTTTCTGCCTTTGCTTGCAAAAATTTTGAATAAATGGCAGACATGACACAAACTTGAACTAGATGTTTTTCTTTTTCTGACCAAAGAAACCTATCTGGGAGCTATGTATCTTTCAGGTTTGTTTTGTGAAATTATGCTAATGACATGAAAAAAAGAGATGAAGAAAGCCAGGAGTGTGAATTTATTCAGATTCTTAACTATTTTGATATCTCCATGGGTAAGACAGTTAGAAAAAGAATGTAGCATAAGCCTCAAAGTTATATTTCACACAGTAAAGAGTTTCAATATATAATATAATTTTACATGTAAATCTATAGTCCTTAAATTAAAGGATGCTTCCTTTTTTTGATACTTTCCTTGTCCACAAAATATTCAAGATATCTGGCTCAAAGTAAGTATATAAATGAAGCCAAAATCATTGGACTTTTAAAGCCTAAAGACTAAAGTCTAAAAATGTCCCTATGTTCTCACCAATATTTGGTATTAAGGGACACCTTGTGAGTTTTTATAAGTTGCAACTTAAAAAAATAATAACAACTGTTTCATAATATTTTGGAAAGATGAAAACATCATATCTATTAGAGTACAATGAGGGACCAGCATATGATCTAATGATCTAATGTAAACATATGAATTCAGAAAATGGAGACATCGTTATAAACTTGCTTAAACATAGAATATGGGGGACAATTATTTGAAGCTGAGCCTTCCGTTATGGTTACAGTTTGAATAAAAAGAGAAGAGGTAGAAAGGAAGGAACCAAAAATAATTTAAGACAAGGTTTTGAAGCAGAATAAAGTCACTTGTGTAGGAGATGAGGTGGAAAATGGCCTACATAGAGCAGAAAGTATTTCCTAGGACTATTCTAGGAAATAGATTTAGATTAGAAAGATCTAGACATCCCAGAAATGTTTGGATGATCTAATGGCTGAGAGTGTTGATGGGCCACTGATCTGAGGCAAGAGTAGTGGATGGAGTATAGGCAGGGGAGCCATCCAGAAGGCTCTTAGTGATTCAAGTCTGAGGTGATGAAAGCCTGGAGTAATGAGGTAGCTGTGGGAATCAAGCAGGGGTGGCAAAAATGAAAGAATGATAACTCTTGAGGGAAGATTATAATTAGGCAATGAAGGAGTGGAAAGAATAAAAGATGGCTCCAAAATTTCTAGTCTTATCCACATGACTAGAAGAACAGTGGTATATGTGAGGGATATAATGCATTCAGGACATAATAAATTGAATGTGGTGGTAAGACATCTAAGTGGCAAATCCTACATGCAGTTGGAAATGTGGCTCAGGGAAGTAGCTGAAAGATCTAAGCTATATGTAAAAATATTGCAAAATCTCAGTCATTCAAACAATATCTGGGTGATCCCAGGTCAGTGACTCAGCCAGCCATTTTACACATCAATTTACTCATCTATAAACTGGAGATGACAACCTTGGCCTTTCTCTACTCAAAGGAGAATATCAACATATTGATATCCTAATTATATTTTATACTAAAAAAATAATGCCAGGTTAATCCATAAATAAGTTTAAAAACTGACAAAAAAAAAACAAAAATCGTATTGGCCATCTCTTAACGATATAAAGATACATAGGGATACCTCATTTTATTGTGTTTCTCTTTATTGCACTTCACAGATATCATAGTTTTTACAAATTAAAGATTTGTGACCACTCGGTATCAGGCACTCCACCGGTGCCATTTTTCCAACTGGATGGGTTCACTCTATGTCTCTGAGTCACATTTTGGTAATCCTCACAATTATTTCAAACTTTTTCATTATTGTTATATGTTTTGGTGATCTGTGATCTTTAGTGTTACTGTTGCAATTGTTTGAGGGTGCTCTGAACTGTTCCCATGTAAGACAGTGAACTTAATCAATAAATGTTACTTGTGTTCTGATTGCTCCACCAACTGACCATTTCCCCATCTCTCTCCCTGTCCTCAGGCCTGGTCACCCAAAGAGCTCTGATGGAGATGTACAATAAGATTAATGTTGTTTTCATGCCTGTTAACACTATATCTATTCTGCAGCCCAGGGTTCAAGGAGTCATTTTGAATTTCAAGTCTTATTATTTAGGAAATACATTTTGTAAGACTATAGTAAAACTGCCATAGATCATGATTCTTCTGATGGATCTGGGCAAAGTCAACTGAAAACCTCTGGAAAGGATTCACCATTCTAGAAGCCATTAAGAACATTCATGATTCATGGGAGGATGTCAAAATATCAGCATTAACAGGAAGTTAATTCCAACCTTCATGAATGACTTTGAGAGATTTAACACTTCAATGGGGGAAGAAAATGAGAATTTGAACTGGAGCCTGAAGATGTGATTGAATAGCTGCAATCCCAACATAAATGTTTAATGGTTGAGGAGTTAATGGAAGAGCAAAGATATTAGTTTCTTGAGATGGAATCTACTCCTGGTAAGAGGCTGTGAACATTCTTGAAATGACAACAAAGGATTTAGAATATTATATAAACTTAGTTGCTAAAGCAGCAGCAGGTTTTGATAGGATTGACTTCAATTTTTAAAAAAGTTCTACCATGGATAAAATGCTATCAAACTGCATTGCATAGTACAGAGAAATCTTTCATGAAAAGAAGAATCAATCAATGTAGCAAACTTCATTGTCTTATTTTGAGATAAGACAAATATCTGCCACCCCAATCTTCAACAGCCACCACCCTGATCAGTCAGGATCCATCAACATCAAGGCACTCTCCACCAGCAAAAAGATAACAACTTGCTGAAGGCTCAGATGATGGTTCACATTTTTTAGCAATAAAGTCTTTTTTAATTAAGGTATATACTTTTTTAGACATAATTCAACTATACACTTAATAGAGTATATTATAGTGTAAACATAACATTTATATGCACTAGAAACCAAAAAATTCATGTGACTTGCTTTATTATGATATCTGCTTTATTGTAGTAATCTAGAACTGAATTCACAAATATCTCCAAGGTATGCCTGTATATATAATATATAAACAATATATAAGGCAGTTTCTAAGATGTACATCTACATTTGTTACTTATTAAGCACTGACCTTGACTAGTCAGCTATGGGGCTTCCTCTGTGTTATTGTAGAGTAAATATCTCACTTTTCTCTCTCTTTCTTAACCCAGTGATATCTAACATGTCTGCTGCAAACTCACCGCCATCTGCCTGGCACCATTTCCTCCTGCCTCTTCTAGTTTTGGAGGCTTGCGGGGAGCAATGGAGCATGGTGGCCCTGACAGACATGTGCAGATGAGGAAAGGAAGGAAGAGTTGTGCGTTCTTACCCAGACACCATCAGACCATTGACAACCATAGTACCCACCAATGCTCCGACAGCAATTGGAGAGGAAGTGGAATGAAAAGAGGAGAAGGAGGAAGCAGGGGGAAGTTGAGAAGGAGAATAAATCATACAGAAAGGAAGGAACATGGAAAAGTTCTTTTTAAACTTCAACAGGAGCTATTGATTCCCTTTACTCGTTGATCACTTTGCCATCTCATTCCTATTTCTCAGCCCCTAATCTCTGATTCTGGAACTCTGCTTTGTCTCCTCTATCCTGGAGTCCTTGCTTTGTTAGATACAGGTTATTGAAGGCAGTGCCACCAGTCTAGAGTTGGGGACAGTACTTTTTATCATAATCACCATCTAGGACACATAGGACACAGTAAGAAACAGGAGAAAGAACTAGTTTTCTGTCCCACACACTGTTGAGATCTTCCTTGAATTTGTGATAATTGTTTGAAGGTCATTATTAAAAGATAAATTCATGTCACTGAAAATGTGGATTTGAATGTCCATTTTCTCTCCTTTCACTACAACACAGTACATTGAAAAAAGATATTTCCCAGCACTTAGCCTGTGGTATTCTATATTGCATTGTTCTGTTAATAATTTTTTTATTATATATATTTTTCATCTGTAGATTAGACCCAGTCATTGATATTTTGTTTTCTTGAATTTTGAATCTTCTCTGCCATTTTGTGTAGAAGAAAGCAGCGAGCCAAAAGGAAACAATTTTTATTCTTGTCCCAACTCTGCCACAGTGGCCTTGGGCAAAACGCATTTATTTTGGTCTTGAGTGTATGTCCTCTCTGGGGATAATATTTATCTTACCAAGCTGTTGCAACCTTAAATTAAGTAATGTACTTAAAGCATTTGGTAACTGTTTGTATTAAATGATAGCTTTAAAATTCCATATTTTGTAACTTTTTAATGACAGGATCACAAATTTGGAGGGATAAAGGATGACGTCAATGGTAGGTGGAATAATGAAAGTAGGAAATCAAACCACTTTATGAACTAAACATTCTGGAATTCAGAGAATCTTGATATTATAAATTTTTTTTGAATTTTTGAATAGAGAGAAAGGTTATATTTTAAGGCAAATTTTTGTTTGACAATAATACAGTAAACAGATGTCTAGAATCCCCATAAAAGTGGAAAGACACCTCTGTGTTCTTGGAAGATAAGGCAACAGAAACATTATTACCAGCTTACCATGGGAGGCAGAGAGAGGGGACTATGCCTTTCCTAGGTTCCACCTGTTCTGTATTTAAGTAGAAGTTTAATTCAATCATTAAGGTAGCATTAGGAGAACAGAGGCATAAGGAAACACCCAGGTGTCTGCTTTTGTGATTTTAATAGAAAACTACTAGATGATTTTAATGTTGCAAATAAACTTGTAAATATTTTTAATGAAGTTGCCTCTCATTTTTGTTGATTATTAGTATCATGAAGATTAAAAATAGAAGTTTAAAAATTTCATTTATAACAAAAATAATTCAATATTAGAAATAATTCTAAATATTTACTTCTTACATGTTACACATATCTCTCTTTTCTTTCACTACATATGTATGCATTTGGGTATTTAATTTATTTTCTGCATAGAAGAATAATAAACTGCATTTGTATTACATTGAAATTTTTTAAATATTTTAATAGTGGAGCAATATAAGATATATATGTTTTCCATTTTAATAAGTTTTATTAATTTTGCTAAATCTGTGACTTTCCCACCAATATTTCTTTATTCAATGAACAAGATGCATAATTGTGTGTTTATTCATCTAAAAGTTAGTAATATAATTTTGTTCCCTTTCTCACTTTCTAAGGGAAACAAAAGCATACTTGGTGTTGTGATATTTATCATGGAACTTTATACAAATTGTCCACAGACATCCTACTATATGCTCTGGCTACCAATGACTTAATAGGGAAAAGATTGTATATCTTATAGGGCACAGTTTTGGACATAGAAATCTCTTTTTCAAACTCTGATATTTATTAATATCAGAGACTTAACTTGTGCGGTGCTTAGTGATACATGCTTTATGTACACTGGAGCAAAGTAGAATTAGTCACCTATCAGCTTGACTTCCAGGGCTTGTCATTTAAGTTTCCTTTTGCCTCGGCTATCTGTAAAATGGGACTAATAATGCCTTCCAGCAATGGTTGTAAGGGCAATCAATGAAGCAGACTATGTGGAAACTTAACAGTATCTAATGAAACAAGTGTTAAATCACCCATCATGCACAGCACCTGCCTGGAAACTGGCAATTATGGGCACAAGCATGTATGTATGTGAATACACACACACACACACACACACACACTTTTTCCTTTTCGGTGTTGAAAGATGCGATGACACTATTTAGAAAAGTCTCTAATTTATCATAATGAAACCACTGTTTAAACACAAACTGGGGGCCAGCTAACATACAAAGCAATAGAGGAATCCTTTTCTCTTTGGACCTCTCATACTTTATTCCACCAGTTACAACTCCATGACTGCAGTTTCCCAAGGTGGTGAACCAAGGACAACTATTTCTCTATAAACTTGACTGCAAGTGGGCAAAAGGCATCGCTTCGCCTTCCCATCAGTCTGATTTACAACAACTTTCAGTCAGGTAGCAGTTAGAAGAGTACAGGTCCCGGGAAATATTCTGTTTGGGGAACTCCCCCAAACATGTTAAACTAAACGTTCGAGCAACGGAAACCGGCTTGAATGCACCTTTCCCTGGCCGCTTTGGTTTACTGGCGGATTGCCGGGAGGCAGCTGCGTGCTCATGCAAGACAAATTCATAGATTTCTGAAAATTAGTTTCATCTATAAATGCAATGAGACAATACAGGACTGAGATTTGACTCCCTCAGAAATAGGCGCTGGGTGGGGAAGTACATCTTCATATGTCATCACACAAAAAATACTGAAGTTAATTTAGGGAACTTGGAGTTTATGACCAAAAAAAAATCATTACAAAGGCATAATTTTTACATTTTGATATTTTCTGGAGTCGCTTTTGCAATGCTCAGAGGGTCTGGTTCTAATTAAACACCAGAGAAATAGACCTTTCTAGATGAAAAGAGAAGCCAGTGATGCTGCCCTCTGAGTAAAAGGTCTTGAGGGATTTGGAAGTAAAGATATTCTCTGTGATTTGCTTACAATGACAATGCAAGACACTGAACTTGACTTGCCCCATCAATCTTCGCCGATCATGTGGTCCACCCAAGTCTTGAGCTGACACAGGGATGGCTTGCTGATGCCGCAGAATTATTTTTAAGTATTATTTAATGGTCTTGGGTCTTTTGCTTAAAAAAAAAAAAAAAAGGAGTGAGACAGAGAATTCCTCTTTTTATCTTAAGTAGGGCAAGCCATCTCTGGAGGTTCTGACTAAATCACCAGGACCTGATGAGTAAAACTAACCCTATGGACTAAAGTTCCACTTCTCAGCTGATTGCTGTGGCATGCAACAAACACTATTTTAGGTACAGACAGAAGGCAGCAAATCCTATAATATTTATGTGTAGCCTGCATTCCTGAAATTTTCTTGATGACACCCTGCGAAGGAAATCAGTCACTTAATGAGTGGGTCAGCCCTATAGACTATTTAATATCCAGTGAATACTGACACTAACTAAAACTATGATGTGTCTATACAAACAAAGAGCATGCAATTTATTATGGCCAGTATTCTTGATCTTTGGAAAAAAGGTATTGCAGGGTATTGTAAATTCTAAGAGGATTCACAATTTGATAGTTCCCTTATGGAGTTATCTAATCTCCATAATTGAGAAATGCAGAAATTTTACTTGTTCAACACACCAGAAGTGGCCTGTAGCAGATCTATAAATCCAGCTTACAGTAAAACCTGGGTAAGCCAGGATGGCAATCATCAATGTACAACAAGAAATGCAGTTGTATTGGAGACTGAAATCATTGTCCCATGTGAACAGTTGATTTTTTTTCTGTGGGGGACTTTCACATGAATATAAGCTGAAACGATAAGCATGAAATCAGATCAAAGGAATTACCCAGGGTGGCTGCCGTGGCTCAGCAGGCAGAGCTCCGACCTGCCGTGCTGGAGGTCTGGAATTCATTCCCTGGTGCCTTCTGCCCATATGCAAATTTTAAAAAAAAAAAGGAATTACCCAGCTCATCTAAAGAAGGATGCATATCTGTATCAGCTAGTGAGCTTGTAAAAACTATAGGTGACTTATTAGCTGTAGATTCTGAGTGGGGTGTAGAAATTGGATTTTTTAAAGGCAACTTAGACAATTGTGTTGACACCATTTTGCATTTGGAACAGCTGAGAGATCATCCAGTATGTACTGGCATCACTCTAGGACAAAAAGTTGCTCATCACTATCTTAGGTGTAAACCAATTCCCTGACTAAACAGTTCAATTTTTTATTTCCTGTTTTCTGGACCTAGATGGATGAGTGCTGCCAGTGAAGTTCCTTCTTGAAGTGTCTATTCTGAGCAACTGCATTTACAACCAGCAGCTTCTTTATTTGCATGAATTCTCACCTTCCTTTGATTTTGTATATCCTTGTATATCCTGTGATCTGTTTAACTTCCTCAAAGGCAAATTTCTCAGATGATTGTACATGGTCATAGATGATGATAAACTGCCTTGCAAATTTATCGCCATTTTATTTATCAACAAAATCAACTTCAGTGAAGTTAATGGATTTGCCCAAAGTAAAACTTGTAAAAAAAAAAAAGGTGAGACTGGAGATCAAATCTAGAGGAGGTCATTTTAAATCCCAGTGCCATAATCACTAAGCATATTGCCTTGCACATTGATTTTATACTTCACCTCGCAAAGGACATGATTAATTCCAAATGCGTGTGTAACCTCTCACTGTTTTTTTTCTTCACGCATTGCTTGCCTGGAGAGTCGAAATACCTGATTGTCTAACAGTGCATCTGCCTGGCCCAAGCAAAGATTCAGATTTTTTTTTTTTGGTTCATTTCCACATTCAACTCTTAGATTCAGTGATATTATATTTCAGCTTTCTGACCGTTTAAACTTTAATTTTCATAGAATATTGAAAATGGCTAAATATCAGAAAAAAAGCTTTTATGTAAGTTGTATAAATATGGATATTGAATACTACCACATTATATCTTTTATTAAAATACATACATGCATATATATTGGAATAGAAAATGACTGACAAATATTGAAGGAAAAAATGCTCTTATTTCACTAGAACGTTCTAAGAAGACATGTTAAATTTCTTAATCTTGAAATACCAAGATCAAGATTCCATCTGATCATCTTTGTTACTTCCCCTCCTCACTCTTGGTGGAAAGGCAGGTTAGCAAGAGAAGAACAATATTATCAACGGCAAACTTTGTTTAGCTTTCTTGGAGTTCATTTGGAAACATATCGGAGATTTAAAATCTCTTCCAGTAATGAAAAGTAAGAAACTGCTACCTGACTGCCAGGCGCACTGCCTAGATTCTCCTTTATCTTAAGGCATTTCTCCTAAGAACCAAGTCACAAACTAGAAAACTTGAAAGAGAACCGAGAAAAGTTGGCATTTTGGTCAGAAGACTGAACATCCATTGGAAATGGATTCTAATTGGGTTGAAAATTAACTCAGTAGGAAAAGGAAATAAGTGTTTGGTACCATTCAATAGGTTCTAGACTTCACTAGCATTCTTTGTCATCTAACATGATTGGTTATTTTTTTCCAATAGAAGATTATACTTAAATATCCTGCCAGATGTTGAAGATAAAGAGGTTAGTGGACAGTATTAAAGTTTTCTTCCAGCAATGAAAGTAGGATCGTTAAACCTCAAATTCTGTTGTCTTCACCTTTTAATTAATTAATTAATTTTTTTAGGGGGTGGTTCATGGTCTGGGAATCGAACCTGGGTCACCCACATGTAAGGAGAGCATTCTACCACTGAACCGCCTATGTACCTTTCGCCTTTTAGTTTTTCAAAAAAGGCATCCATGCAAAGACCTAACAGAGAAAATGCTCATTTTATCTCCTTCCTAATTTCCAATTTGATTTAAGAATAGCTCAACATTTGCCCAGTCACAAACTTTTATTGAGTCAATGCTATGATTCAGACACTATACTATGGTTCTGCTTGCTGATTAAAGCTTTCCCATTTGATGAGTTCGTAACAAATTAGTTGTATTTCAAAGGCTATTTGATATCTCTGTACTTTTACTCAAGAGCTCTCTTTTTGTTGTTACATCTTACTACTTTGGTCAAAAAAATAAGCATATACTTTATAAGACTCTGGCCATAGGTTATCTATTATTTTAAGCTTTCCTTGACCTTTCCCACCCATCTAGAATATTGGAAACCTCTAACTTTTTGCTCTTATTAAATGCATTTGTATTTCTATATAATAACTGTTATAAAAATGTACCGTTTTAAAGTATATGCAGAGGATATTACATTTTTGGAAATATACAGATAGTTTCTGGAAAAAAATACTTCCTTCCATTTTAGCCCCTGTAGTTCAGTTAAACTGACTCCACCTCCTGGTTTCCAGGGTGGACACACAAAACAAATCAAGCCAATCATAATACTAGATTCATCTGGCCAAAATTAATAACTTGGGAAGGAAATGTGATATAAGTGATAAAAATCAGATTCTTATTTGAGATTGAGGTCAATATTTGAAATCAAATTATCACTTTTCTGAGATTCAATTACTTAACATCCTGTAAATCCATGCATCATAATTGCCACCATTTATTGGAGACATGGCTGAGAATAAAGCCATTAAAAAGAAAAAATAAATAAATAGTAGTTCAAGAGAAAGAAAATGAGACTTAAAATACTATTTGAGCCCTTGGATTTTGCTATGGCTGAAGCAATATGTATCCCCTAGATATTTTATCTACTCTTGCTAATGGCCTTTTTTTTTTGATTATGCTAGTTTAGGTTGAGTTTCCATCATTTATAAACATATAAATGATGTGGAACTGCCATTTCTATTCTAGGGCAGGATATGAAACAAAACAGGTACTAAGTTTGTTAGAAGAAAAAGAAAGAAGGAAAGAAGAAAGGAAGAAAAGAAGGAATGAAGGAAGGAAGGATAAAAGAAAGAAAAGAAGGAAGAATGGAAGGGAGGGAGGGATGAAAGAAGATGAGATAGAGGGAGGAAAGGAAGGAAGGAGGGAGGGATGGAGAGAGGGAGCATAAATAAATGAAAAATAACTTAGAAATACTTAGGAAAAATCCAATGTTTCTGGCCATAGTACAAGTACACCAACAATTTGTTTGTTCTTACCCCCAAGTACACAAGAGTCCCCAAGTAAGAATTATCTAATTATTTTACTACATGTTGCAGAGTCACAGTGGGCCATGATCCCTCAGACAATGCTAAAGGTGGCTTACTCAGGTTGGGTGGCTTCAGTAAATATCTCAGGATAATCAGCCCTTTATTTACAACTTAACACAAACTGATACCTTCCAGGTCCTAAAGTTATTTTCAATGGTACATGATATGGCGTGTCTCTGTCTGTTCCTTTGGGATCAGATTTCATGGTCTAATCAGACTCACCGTTAACAATCTTCCCCTGGACAGGAACAGAACTAATATAGTGTGATGAGAGAGTGTTGGCTGGTGACTGAAGCAGCTCTGCAAGTCTGCACATGTGGATTCTATTTCCAAACATATGATTGATTTACTTTCTGACTATGGCAAACCACTCCATTCTTCCCTATGATGCTTATGAACAAATGGTGTCTGCTTAACTCATTTAATGGGAAAATTTAGATGCATTTCAGAAAGTTACAATTATTTCCCATGAACAATTTTTGCTTCTTACCACAGTACAGTTCTGTGTGTATGATATATCACCTGATTAAAATAAATAGTTACTTTGGGATAGTTATTTAAAATTCTGGATATTCACTTTTTTCCTTTAATGTAAAAATTGACCTCTTTTGAAAATTTGATAATTCTCTTATCTGAATTCCTACATCTTTTATAATCTCTACCATAAAAAATGCCTTTTGAGGATGTATTGTTTTAAAATATTCTCTACTTGGTTTCCTACAGATGCTAAGTTACTCAGATAGGGAGGGATGAATACTGAAAAAGATACTTGTTGATTTGACCTAACATGCTTTTAAATTGATACAATATCATCCATTTCACATATTCATATAGAATGATTATATGATTATATATATATAATCATATACACACATATATTTATATACAAATACAAACTGCTAGAAGAATAAGGGAGCAATCATTTGTGATTCATTTTTGTTTTGATATACAAAATCGATCTGTTTTATGTTGAGAAGAAATGGCATGACTCCATAAAATAGTTAGAGCTACTGAATTATTTTTGCACCTCTCACTCAAGATGACCTCAACATCCTCAACATACTTTAGAAGTGATTCCATTGTTTTAAACTATTTGATAGCATGATAAATTCTGTAAAGCACTGTGACCCATAAATTTTCTCCTTTTTTCATTTCTAAAAATCTACCTAATGGGGTATGGATTTGTTGTAGAGTTATGCTAACTCATTTATCTCAGTGCTATGGACCAGATCAAACAATATCTGAATTATCTGTTCTTCTGAGGATTGAAAAATGTTACCTGGGAAATTGTCTAAGCCTGGCACTTCTGGAGGCTCAATAATCCAATGGCCATAGTTAATGGTTTGTGTTTTGATTTGCTAAATCTGCCAGAATGCAAAATACCAGAAATGGATTGGCTTTTATGAAGGGCATTTATTTAGTTACAAATTTACAGTTTTAAGGCCATGAAAATATCCAAATCAAGGCATCCAGAGAAAAATACTTTGACTTTGAAGAAAAACCACCAACATCTAGAACACCTCTGGTCAGCTGGGAAGGCACATGGCACGTGGCTGGCATCTGCTGGTCCTTGTACCTGGTTCATTGCTTTCAGATTCTGATTCCAGTGGCTTTCTCTCTAAGTGTCCATGGGTCCTCATTAGTTTCTTTGGGGCAAACTCTGGATTTCAATTCTTAGCTTAGCATCTCCAAACATCTGTGTCATTTGCTTTCATCTCTCTGTTCTTTGTGTTGGCTCTAAGTGCTCTTTATGTAATCTGTCTTTTATTTTCTTTATTTCTTCACAGAAGACTTCAGTAAAAGCATTAAGTGCCACCTTGAATGGGCAGGATCTCATCTCCATGGAAACAACCTAATCAAAAGGTTCCACCTGCAATTAGGTGGTCACATCTCCATGGAAACAAACTAATCAAAAGATCCCACCCAAACAATAGGTCTGCCTCCACTAGATTGGATTGAAAGAACATGGCTTTTCTGGGGTACAGAACAGTTTCAAATCAGCACAGTTTGCTTAGTATTTCTATCTCTTCCAGGGTCAGTTTTGGTTATTTCATTTTTTTTATTTTGTTTTTATTATAGAAAATGATCCATTTTTTAGGTTTTCATATTTATCTACAAGTACTTTTGAAAGTAGACTCAAAAATTGTTTAAATTGCCTATATCTGTATTTATTTACTCTTTGTCTTTTATAATTGTGTGTACTACTGTTTTCTGACTTTAGTTTTTAATTTTTAATTATTTTTACTAAAACAAATTAATCCTTGGCTTTACTAATGTTACTTTTTTCTATTTGTTATTCATTTGTTTCTAGTTTTGATTTTATGTGTCTTTCACTCTTTGTTCCTTAGATTTTGCTTTACCAATGTTTCTTTTTTCTATTTTTTGATTCATTTGTTTCTAGTTTTGATTTTATGTGTGTCCTTCACTCTTCGTTCCTTAGATTTATTTTGCAGTCTATTTCTATCTTCTTGCATTAAATGCTAATTTAATTGTTTATTTATATTTTGTACCTAACTAAATAATTTAATGCGTAAAGCTATGTCCTCACTGAAGCCCAAGTTTAGCTTTATCACATGTAATATATATACATATGGTGATTTATTATGAATATTTTATATCTTTTCTGGATATTAAATATATGCACACATGCATGCACATACACATATGAAGTGATTGGCTACTTTTTTATTTCATTCTAGTAGTAGAAATGTATGATTTTTTTTCTAGACCCTGTTTCGAAATGTGTTGTCTAAAATATACTTTTTTTGTTTTTCTTTTGGTTTTGGTAAACAGTCTAAAATAACTTGCAAAGAAATTTTACTCTGTCAAGATTTTCTTGATATATATATTTTTGGGTCAACATTATTAATTGCTATATACATCTGTAGCTTTTTTTTTGTCTTTATGGTTTTCTTGATATGCGATGTGAGTTACTCTCCTGTTTTATTAAGTTTCTATTGATTTCTCCTTGAAAATATGCAGTTCTTTTTATATTTCATTGTCTGGTATTTACTGCATGATCATTCATTTTCTAATTAAAAGATATTAGCTTTTCATAAGTTTAATATTAGTTCTACACCTAATATAAATCATCTTTTCACCAGCTATTTTTTTCTATGTCATTATTTTTATTATTTGGTATGCACATTTTATTCCTTCCTGTTATCACTTATGTGTTAGTTCTGTAATAATATTGTTTTGGTCTTCAATTTGTTTTCTTGAGTCCACAGCTCCTTATTTATATCACTGTTTTCTCTCATCCTCAGTTAAGTTTTTGTTTGATTGATTTCAGGTTCTTTCGCATTTTTTGTAGATGTGTACGTATTTTTGAAAAAAATCTTTTTTCAGGATCTTGTACAATTTTCTAAGAAGGGATTTTTAAGCTTTACATTGAATTTTGTGTTCCTTTTTAAAAATGTTTGTAGCATTTATATTTTCATAATGGCTAGGGTTTTTCTTTACATCTTTACTCATATTTAATGTTGAGAGTTATGTCAGGGCATTTTTATGACTTTCCTATGAGTCTTTTACTTCATTAACTGAAATTTGGAGCTCACCTGAAATTTGGAGCTCATGACCAAAAATCATGAAGTTTGAGGATAACTGTGTTGGTTTGTGTTCTACCTGCACTTTTGTGCTCGGATATTAGTTTGGAGGCACAGGTTCCTCAGGTGGGTTTGTGTGTTGACATAATTGATACATTTGGTATCCGATATATTTTATTAAAGGTTTTACACCACCTAATTAGAAGTCTCTCCTAACTCAATAGGAGATATATTTGAATTTAATATAAAAGATAAATCACAAAGGCTTCAACTCTCACAGATTAATCAGAGAGATTGAGGCCGACACTTTGGCCAACCTTTCCCCAGCAGCATTCCACCTCCTGTCTTGATTGGAGGAGAGAAAATTAGATAAACTTTAATCAGTTTAACAGAGCTTTCTTTGAGGCTTTTCTCTTCCTTGACCCCCAGAGATTCCTGTGTAATTTATTTTTTCTCTTGTGGTTCTATCTAATTTCACCTTTATTATTGATGACCATTATTAGTCTGTATTACCCACCCACCCCTGCCTTTCTACCTGCAAGAAGACAAAGTCACTCATCGTTGATTAATAATTCTTATGAGGATGACATTTGCCTCTTTTCCCTTTAGCTATCTGTCTGCAGATAGAATTAATTACTCTGGAAATGAGGTTTACCGATTATTTAACCTGAAGTAATCCCATTTTCCACAGCTCAATCAGAATTCTGGGAGGTAAAACTCTGAAACAAATGTTTTCTGTATCCACAATGATCAATGCACTAAACTATTCATTGTCTTCTAAAAATGTCCACTTTACTTTTCTTAGCTCCATGATGACAATAAGACACCCAAGTCTTATAACAATTTCAGCTTTTACATTTTCAAATGCCTATAAGCGTTGATGTCTACAAAGTTAAAGGCAAGGCTATTTCTTTAGTTTTTGCCAGACTAATTTGTCCTGGTCAAGCCAAAATATCATTTTAACTCATGTGGTATTTAATTGTGAACAGCAATGGCTAGAGGATTTTAAGGGTCACTAGGTCCAGATGTTTGGTCATTAGTCACCACCATATAACCCACCTTCAATATAATAAATATGGATAAAATAAGGAAACACTTCAGCCGTCAACAAGATTAGTGTTCAAGACTAATAGGAGCCTGATTTCTGCTTTTTAACTTTGTTAACATTTAACCCTTTGAGGGCAGAGGATTTTGCTTGAAGTAAATCTCTCTTCACACACTCTCTCTTATTTTCTGAAGTTTATATACCTTCATTAATGGCATGTCCATTCAACAAAGAAGTGCAGGCATGCTTTTAAGTATTTTAATACTTTACATCACACTTCATATCTTTTTTCTTAACAACATATTGGAATGTTTAAGAAGGTGGTTTTGTTGGACAGTCAGGTAATTGTCTGATAAAGTGCCCTACGTCTGTGGCTATAGACTAGCCTATTTAAAAGAATTTATTGGACATTTTGGGCTGACCTCTACTACCCCAAACAATAAAAAATATTATTTTAAAATCTTTTTGGTGTATTCACCCCTCTTATTTTTTGATATATGTATAAAATGAAAAGCAAATAGCCTAAAATCTTTTCTCTCTCATTTAGTGTTTCTCATGGTATAATAGAAATAAAAACCGATACCCATATACGTAGCTAAAGCCTTGGAATCTAGCTGCATTGAGGCCATCTCTAGGACTTCTCTGAGCCATGGTTTCCTCCTCAATAAGTTAGGGATAATAATTCTAATCAAATTGAGTTGCTTGTTTGGATTTGATGCGATTATGTATGTATACCATTATTGCTAAATTTTGTTATTTATATAGATATTGTAAAATATGCCGACACAAATGTTTGCAAATCAAATATCTACCTCAAAAAAGTGAAGGAGATATTTTGCCACAAGATGCAAAGTAACCAGTTTAGCTCCTTTTGCTGAATTCATACGGTATTTTAGCATTGTGCAATGCCTTTGTTATTATGAATATATTTCACTCTTTTGGGGAAATCATAATGTTTTGTTAGACTAAATATCACCTTGATTCCCTATTTGGGGTATGTCTTTGTTCTCTATCAAAGTAACCTTCATTCTTTACTGTTAATAGGCTACTTAAATGCTAGCTGAATCTTCAAAATAAAAGTTACAAGTTGAAAAAAGTGAAAACAAAAGAAAAGCTAATGTCTTTAGCTGTTGGGTCAATTTATTAGGGTTTATTTTTATAGATTCACATGGCAGTTGTGACCCTTCTGTGTACTGATTACTTTTGCTCTATTCCATGGCTCTAGAACCCTAAGTCTGGCCATGTTTGTATCATGCTTGCCTCCCCCAAGCCTTTGAGTACCTCCTTGACTTGTCACAAGAAGCTAAGTGACAATGATCCAGGTGAAAGTAGTCATTCACTGAAAAGAACGTACTGGGAAAACAATGGGCAACCTGATTCAACCTTAGCTAAATACCAAAAGAGCCGCAGAATCCTTCCTGTCTTTATGAACCACATAATTATCTTCTCTTTCCTCCTCTCCCTTTTCTTCTCTCTCCCTTGTTTTATAATTTGTTATTTTGTCTGCTCCAAAAATTAATAGTAAAAATCTCATTCCACATGGTCTATTTACATGGTATGATGCATTTATATGAATAGTAAGAAAAAGGGAGTCATTCATACCGTTTCTCATTGTATGATCCTAAGAAGCCAGAATTTATAAGCATTTATATAATATGTAAATTATATATTATTATATATTATATAGTATATAAGTTATATACATATTATATAATTTATATAATGCATTAATCATTTTCTATTGAGATTTTTCATATTTTCAAAACTCAGTTTTTGGTTTTATTCAAAAACTGAAAAAATTATTTTTTATTTGTTTACTTATGAGTAACTTTTATTTTTCAAGGCCATTTTTTAATTGCTATATAAATAATATAGCAATTTATATTTATATAAATAAAACGGTTATGTTTGTTATGTATGTTTGTAACATACACGTGTTTCTCTTGTTCTACATATATGAACATCAATATGCAGATTATTTTTACTTGTATTCATATGTTATTATCAATCTAGAAATAAGCTCTCCAATGTCTGCACCCATCCCCTTGAGTCTAGGAACATTGTCACAATTCATGTAATGTGCTGCCATGAAGATAACAAGAAAACATGCAATTTCTTTTTCAATTGTCGACAAAATACTTTATAGATTTTTTTCTCCATCTGCTCCTATAACCCTTTTAGTTAAATTAGTACAGCTGTCTGAAAGATCAGATTTAAAGCCTTCAAATGTTTCCTTGGTCTTAGAACAGATGCCTCAGGAGACTTGCCACCAGAGAGGTATATTGAATTAGCGCAGCCTGTTTTCTTACTGCATTCTTTAAACAGAACTGACAGCCCCAAAATAAGGAGGACAATTTATTTGTTAGGACATGTATGGAATTTAAAGAGACACATATTTTCACCCTACCAGTATGAAGAAAGGAACCAAAATAGGTTATCCAAGAAGCAATTCCATACCATTCCATGAACAAGAGGAGGGCAAATTAAATATGGAGACATGGGCAGGTTTCTATCAAATGAAACGGATGCTTGCAAAATGAGAAGAGAGATTTAAGGCTGACGGATTTAGTGTCACAACTTAATAGAACTATCAATCTAGGAGTAATTCTACTCTGTCTTCTCAGTAAATGACAGCAGTCTTGATTGCACACACTCTGATCTGATTTTTTTTTTTATCGGAACACAAATATTAATCGAAGTCATGTTTATTGATTAAGGGACAGGGGACACGGTGAAATCTGAGACAGAATCTTCAACTCCTTGAGAGAAGAATAGGTTTAGGAAAAAGTGCACCTGCTCTTTTTCACCAAGTGAGATTTAGGGATTTAGTTTTTCCTTGAACTCTGAACTGACCAGAATTTAGTCTTTGGATAATTCCACAGAATTAGAAAACACAATTCTAAGATGAGAGGTAAAGTTATGTCACATTAGAGCCCTAAGGTTTAACGGATAAAAATAAATAGTAAATGTAAGTATGGTGGTTTGGAGCTGTATGTATCCAAGAAAAACATGTTCTTAAAATTAATCCATTCCCGTGGTTGTGAATGTAATGTGTCCACTATAAGTAGGACTTTTTTGTGTGGTTACCTCCGTTAAGGTGTGGCCCACCTCAGTCGGAATGGCTGCCAATCCTGTTACTGGAGCCCTTTATAATCAGAATGAAATTCACACACATAGAGAGAAAGCCACAGGGATTAGCCAGAAGCTGAAATTCAACAGAACTGGGAAGAGAGCAGAGAAGCCAGGAGAAGCCCCTGTGTTCACGGCCAGGTGATGGCGGAGCGCAGGACTGGTCCCAGTAGGCAGCCCCAGAATGCCACAGTCTCTGGCGAGAAAGCATCGCCCTGATGATACCTTGACGATACCTTGATTCTGACATTTTCACGGCCTCAAAACCGTGAGCAAATAAAGCCCCCCTTTTTTTCTTTGAATATGATCCATTTCATGGTATTTGCTTGAATAACGAAGGAAACTAAAACAATACGCAAAGTACAAAAAAAATTTTCACTGTACTCCTCTGATTGTATGGGGTGGGGAAATGTTTCTTGTTAGAAACTCGTGTTTTGGGTAATCAAGATCTTACTCTTTGGATAAAGAAAATTTCCATCATGAAACTATAGTTTTGCACACCAGATTGTATACTATTTGTTTATGTAGGTACCAGCTGTGTTAACGGTGTCACCGAAATAGCAAGTCACATTTCTATGCAGTGAAGAGCAGGAAGTCCCATACATACAACCTACACATCTATTTTCATTTCATTATTTTAATGAAATATAAATTTTAATACATAAGAGGCAAAAATATTTCTAATCTATTTCTAAATATTTCTAATTTCTAATTATTAAGCATATCTAAATTTTCCTTTTTGCAAAGCTATACTGAATAAAAAATAAATATTTTATCAATGAGAAAACTAATCAGTTATCACACATAATTAAGATGCTTAACCCATCTCCTTCAGTTTCCAAATCTTGTATTTTTTGCCACAGGTTCACAATGCTTCCCATTTGTCACCTACTTTTAAATGATGAATCAAGGAGCAAACACATAATTGAATAGTCAAAGAAAATCAAATCAAATAGATATTGTATACTTTTTCTTAAAAAACAGGGTCAGCATAAGAAATGTCATTATTTTTATCACGTTGGTAAGCAGCAAATCAGGTTGTTATATCTACATTAAATATGGGGAAGTAATGGAGAATACATATTCGCACCACCACCCCAATCTAATTCTTTACATTCCTGGGACAATGCTATTTGCAACCAATTTAAAACTATAAAATCTCAAAGGTTAGAAAATTCATGTCTTCCAATGTCCTGGACAGGCATCCCAATCTTACTCTCAGCCCAGAGCAAGGATTCATTTCTTCCTTCAGTAAATGCTTTTACCTGTCCTGAACAAGACTCTCTGGCATTCTATACCCTCTATCTTTCTGTGTTATGTGATCATTTATTCAATTTTAAATATTTCTAATTGTTAGAAAGTTCATCCTTTTATTGAATTAAAAGTTGGCCTATTAAGTCCTAATTCTACCCTTTGAATAAAAACCAATACCCTTGCCGATGATAACCCTGGAAATATTTCAAGTATATCTCATGACTTGTCTGGGCTAGATATTTTTATGCTTTTCCTTTCTGGGAAATAATCATGACTTGCATTCTTCTAGCTGCTACCATAAGGAATTTTTTATATTTGTGGTCCATGTTTTCAGAATATGTCTTTTAGCCCACAAAGAGTTTTACAAAAATTGATTGCCAAGATTAAAAATCAGGAGATACCACATAAAAAAATGTATTTCCCACATTTAAAAATATATATATAAAGTTCCTAAGGACTTGTGTCTCATGTATATTGGAGTAATTTTGCCTTAACCAGGGAAAGTACTACACAATATTCTTCACCAATCTCTATTGCCTTCTTACCACTGAGGCAGGCCAAGTGGCAGTTGCCACTTAACATTATCCTTCCTTCCTTCCTCCCTCCCTTCCTTCCTTCCTTCCTTCCTTCCT
>PVIY010013291.1:0-59587 GCA_004026745.1 Myrmecophaga tridactyla | reverse complement strand
AATAGGCAAATGTTTGATTTCCTTTATATACAAAGAAATCATACATCTTGATTTCAAAAAAACAAACAACTCAATTATAAAATGTGCTAAAGATATGAGTAGGCATTTTTCTGAACAGCAAATACAGATGGCTCAAAAGCACATGAAGAGATGCTCATTTTCATTGGCTATAAGGAAATACAGATCAAGATTACAATGAGATACCACCTCACACCTATAAGAATGGATGCTATTAAACAAATAGGAAACTATAAATGGTGGAGAGGATGTGGAGAAACTGGGAAACTTATGCACTGTTGATGAGAATACATAATAGTGCAGCCATACGGATGACTGTTTGGTCATTCCTTAGCAAACTAAATATCGAGTTGCCCTATGACCCAGCTATAGCACTACTTGGTATATACCCAGAAGAGCTGAAAGCAATGACACAAACAGACATTTGCACACTGATGTTCATAGCAGCATTATTCACAATCGACAAAAGATGGGAACAAACCAAATGCCCCACAACAGACAAGTAGATCAACAAAATGTGGTATACACATATGATGGAATATTATGCAACATTAAGACAAAATGACATCCTGAAGCATATGACAAGATGGTTGAGGCTTGAGTACATAATGCTGAGTGAAATAAGCCAGACACAAGAGGATAGACACTGTATCATTCCACTTTTGTGATCAGCATAAAGGTATAATCAGAGGCTTATAATACAGAATACAGGGGGCTTTGAGATATTTAGTAGCTTGAGATGGGTAAACTGATAGCTAATGAGGTGAACCACAATGTAAGGGAATAGATAGAAGTGAAGGGGGTTCTCTAGAGGGTCTTTAAAAAAAATACCGTATTGAAGATTTTCAAGATTGAAAGGGGTGGCATAAACCTACATGTCCCACTGATTAACACTTGAAATATGAATTAGTTCTTGCAAGAATTACTTCAAAGATTTACTTCATGTGCAAAGACTGTTTAATTATTTAAAAGAATTACTTCATGTACAAAAACCGTTTAAATCCGGGGTACAGGGGGAAAACTGTTATTCCATGCTATAGGCTCCGTTCTAAAGGAAAACTTCAGCACTATGACAGCAACAGTAGAGGTAAATAATGGGTAGAGGGACAAGAGTTAAGAGGAATTTCAGATTTCCTATTTGGTGAGGGTGTGTTTATTGGTTTTCTTTCTCTTGGGAACAATGAAATTATCTAAAATTGAGTGTTGATGGACTGTGGAATTTGGGCACTATACATGAGAACTGATGAATGTAGGTGGCTAAATGATGCACTGACTGAGAGGGAAATTGGTGAATGATGGTGTATACTTTTGAAGGAAGGCTGCTACAAAAGGAATAAAGTAGTGAAGCATGCAACATGAATGAGCATGTGGGACATTTGATGAGGCAAAAGAAGCCCCAAACAAAAGAACAACAATGTTATGGTCACCTTTAGAAAATGCTTATAGGAAAACAGGGGCCTATATTGTAAGCTTTTAGAGAAGACACATTAAGTGCAGAGTGGTGATTATTATTTCTGGATTTTGAGTGGCTGTTTTATATATTTATATAATCTGATATTTAGAGATAAGAACAAAACTGATCAAGTTGGGGTTAAAGTAATTCAGTACACAGGGGTAAGGAAGATAGTGTCTATATTTTAGAACCATACATACTCTTTGAGACCAAAGGAAAAAAGATTTATTGGGTCCGCAACTGAAATTTACTGTAGCACATAATCTAACTCAACCTATCTGTATAGCTCATTTGAACAAATGAAACACAGGGAGTTGTAAGGAAAGATAAATTTGTAGAGTCTGTTCTGTTCAACTGATGTTACCAATACATGACCCTGGTAAGAAACATAATTTTTTTATATTCAAATAGGAAATATCGATCCTGAGACTTACTCTTGTGGTGTTTATGTAGGTAGCAGAGACTTACACTCCTTATAGGCATGCCTAAGCATCACTTCTGGAGGACCTCTTTTGTTGCTCAGATGTGGCCTCATTCTCTAGAAGCCCAACTCTGCAAGTGAAATCATTGTCCTCCTCCCATACACGGGACATGACATCTGGAGGTGAAAGTCCCCCTGGTGATGTGCGAGATGACTTCCAGGGGTGAATCCAGCACTGGCACCATGGGATCAATTCCATCCTGATAAAAAGGGGAAAAATAAGTGTAATTAATAAAGTATCAATGGCAGAGAGAGTTCAGATAGAGTCAAGAGGCTACTCTTGAGGTTGCTCTTATGCAAGCTTCAGTTAGACCTTGCTACATGTCATAACCTGCCAACCCCCAACCAGGACCATTTCAGCCAATCCTAAAGAACACCTAGGGCAATATATAAGCTTCCACAAGGGTTCCATGCACTAGATAACTTTCCAGAAAACTACAACCTCCAGATGGGTCCCTGGTTCAGATAAGTTCTGAAACCTAGAGGACCCAGACTCTCCAGAACATCAGATAGTTCCATCTCCTTACCCCATATTAGTGACAGACCCTTCCAATATGAAAATTTTAGAATGTCCATAGCCCAAACACCCCTAAAGAGAGGAATGGAAACATCAAAGGTGATAGTGGAATTATGCAGTGAAGATAGAATTTAACAAATGAATATTGTGGTAGTTAGATTCAGTTGTCAACTTGACCAGGTGAAGGCACCTAGTTCTGTTGCTATGGATATGAGTCAATGGTACATGAGCCTCATCTGTTGCTGATTACATCTGCAGTCAGCTAGGAGGCATATCTGCTGCAATGAATGATGCTTGACTTAATTGGCTGGTGCTTAAGTGAGACAGCACAATGTAGCACAGCCCAAACAGCTCAGCATACCTCATCTCCAACTCGCAGCTCAGCCCAGGCCTTTGGAGATGCAGAAAGAAATCACCTGGGGGAAACTTGTTGGAACCCAGAGGCCTGGAGAGAAGGCCAGCAGAGATCACCCTGTGCCTACCCACATAAGAGAGAACCTCAGTTGAAGGTTAGCTGCCTTTTCTCTGAAGAACTAATGAAATAAATCCTCTTTTATAAAAAGCCAATCTAGCTCTGGTGTGTTGCATTCTGGCAGATAGCAAACTAGAACAAATATGAATGCTGAATCATTAAATTGACACATGTTTTAGTCTCCAGTATTTTAGGACATCTAGAAGTAAAAACCTAAAATTGTGGAATTGTAGCCCATGTCAAACTCTGAAATATGTTCTATAACTAATTGTTGTGTTGTGCTTTGTTATTTATTGCTTTTTTGCATATATGTTATTTTTCACAAAAAAAGGAAAAAATTGATTGTGATGATAAAAAAATATTTAAGCCTTCTAACTTTCTATATTTTGGAAGGCTTCTAGCTTCCTACATTTTGGAGCAGCAAGAAGGAAAAAAATCTGAGATGATTGTATGGTAGCCCATGACAAACTCTGAGATCCATCCTGTAACTACTTGTTGAAGAGTACTTTCAAAACTATTGTTATTTTTTTCTAGTGTTTTGTTTTGTTTTGTTTTGTTTACATGGGCAGGTACCAAGAATCAAACCCGGATCTCCAGCATGGCAGGTGAGAACTCTGCCAGTGGGCCACCATGGCCCACACTCAAAACTTTTGAATCTTGTAGTAAGAATGCTAATTTTTGGAAGGAGCAAAGATGGCACCTCAGGGAGGTGTGGGACTTAATTCATCTTTCAGAGCAGCTAGTAAATAACCAGGAATAGTATAGAACAACTGCTGGGGTCACATCAGTGATCAGATACACAGCATAAACCAGTCTGAACAAGCTGGACTGGCTGTGATCCCACCCAGAACCATGAGTCCCCCAAGCAGCAATGGCCAGTGCTCCTCCCCTACAGGCTGCTTCCAAGAAGGGAAAGGAAAGGGACTTTACTAACAGCAAGGGGCTGAGCTCTACCAAGCTCCAATTTGTGGAAATAATTAATAAATTCTGACAACAAAAAATAGGTCCCCACCTCAGCTGAACCTCAAGAAAAAGCTGAGGTTGCTGGTTTTTGCTGCAGTGCAGAAGGAGCAGGGCTCAGAGAAAAAGAAACAATCAGAGATTTTTTTTTTTTTTGGATTGGACAACACAAAACACTTGAAAGAGTCTGGGCCCTGAAGGAAAGAAGGGGGCACATAGGACCTAGAGATACACAGACCAATGTACCAACTTAAGCTCTTGATTGGCAAGCCCAAGGAACAGGGGACCTGCTCTGAAAAGGAATTTTTTTTCTTGTCTTTTTTGTGGCTGTTTTTATGGCTTCACAGCTCTTTGGATACAACTGCAAGGCTACTCAGGCAGAATTAATCTTGTCTGAGAGCATGTCTGGTGGCTGTGCCTTCCCCAGAAGAGGGGTTGGGCCCAGCTCATGTGGAATCTCTCCCTCAAGGAATTCAGACCCCAGCATCTGGAAAACTGAAGTGATTAAAGTCAGCCTACAACCTCTCCTCTGTATCAACCACACCTCCAGTAGGGAGAGTCTGCTGAAGTTGAAGGTACCACATCACCTTATACTGGTGGGATTTGCAGACAGACAAGCACCACATACTGGGCAAGATAGAAAAAACACAGTCTAGAGGCTTCATAGGAAAGTCTTTCAATCTGCTGGGTCTCATCCTCAGGGAAAACTGACACTGGCAACTCTTTCCTCCTGATAGGAGGCAGTTTGGTGTGGAAAAATCTGACTGGGGTCTATAATACCTAAGTAGACCCTCCTAAGGGAAAAAAGGGACCATACCAGCAGGGTAAGAAACAAGAACATAAGAATTGAAAATTTCTGATCTATTAAACAAAGACTAAGCTAGAGGCCTAGAATAAGCCAAACTGAATGTCAAAGAACAGATAGACAACAAAGTCACCCAGCAAGAAAATCCTAGGTAAAAAAAGTGAAAACAATCTCCAGAATAAACTAATTAAGGTAATTACATGTCTAGACCCCAGCAAAAAATAACGAATCATACTAGGAAATTTGAAGATATGGCCCAGTCAAAGGAACAAAACCAAAAATTCAAATGAGATTCAGGAGTTGAAATAATTAATTCAGAATGTTTGAACAAACATGGAAGACCTCATCAAAAATCAAATCAATGAATTGAGGGAGGGATATAAAGAAGGCAAGGGACAAACAAAAAGAAGAAATCGAAAGTCTGAAAAAACAAATCTAGAACTTATGGGAATGTAAGGCACAGTAGAAGAGACGAAAAAAATGGAAACCTACAATGTTAGATTTCAAGAAGGAGAAGATGGGATTAGTGTACTGGAGGACAGGATATCTGAAATCCAACAAGCAAAAGAAAATATTCGGAAAAAAATGGAAAAATATGAGCAGGGACTCAGGGAATTGAATGACAACCCAAAGCACATGAATATACATTTTGTGCATGTCCCAGAAGGAGAAAAGAAGGGGAAAGGAGAAGGAAAACTATGGAGGAAATTATTAATGAAAATTTCCCAGCTCTTATGAAATACTTAAAATTACAGATCAAAGAAGTGCTGCACACCCCAAACAGAATAGATCCAAATAGACATACTCCAAGACACTTACTAATCAGAATGTCAGATGTCAAAGAGAAATAGATAATTTTGAAAGCGGCAAGAGGAAAGCAATCCATCACATTCAAGGGAAGCCAAATAAGATGATGTGCAGATTTCTCAGCAGAAGCTATGGAGGTGAGAAGAGAGTGGTATGGTATATTTAAGATACTAAAAGAGAAAAACTGCCAACCAAGAATTCTAAATCCAGCAAAATTGTTCTTAAAAAAATGAGGAGGAAATTAAAACATTTTCAGAAAAAAAATCACTGAGAGAATTTGTGACCAAGAAATTGGCTCTGCAAGAAATACTAAAGGGAGCACTCAAGACAGACAGGAAAAAACAGAAGAGAGAGGTATGGAGAAGAGTGTAGAAATGAAGCCTATCAGTAAAGGTAAAAGAAAGAAAAATTAGATGTGACATATAAAATCCAAAAGACAAAATGATAGAAGAAAGTACTGCCCTTTCAGTAATAACAGTAAATATTAATGGATTAAACTCCCCAATCAAACGACATAGACTGGGAGAATGGTTTAAAGAGCCAGACCCATCTATATGCTGTCTACAGGAGACACATTTTAGACCCAAGAATAAATATAGGTTGAAAGTGAAAGGTTAAGAAAAGATATTTCATGGAAACAACAACTAGAAAAGAGCAGGAGTAGCTATACTATTATACATTGAATTAGACTTCAAATGTAAAACAAAAGAGACAAAGAAGGGACTATGTATTAATAAAAGGAACAAGTCAACAAGAAGACATAACAACCATAAATATTTATGCACCAAGCCAGAGTACTCCAAAATACATGAGGTAAACAGTGAAAACACTGAAAAGAGAAATAGACACATTTACCATGATAGTTGGAGACTTCAATTCCCTGCTGTCATCAATGGACAGAAGATCTAGATAGAGGATCAATAAAGAAACAGAGTTTGAATAATACAATAAATGAACTAGGCTTAACAGACATTTATAGAACATTATACCCCACAATAGCAGAATACACCTTTTTCTCAATTGCTCATGGATCATTCTCAAGAATAGACCATATGCTGGGTCACAAAGAAAGTCAGAATAAATTTTAAAACATTGAAATCATGCAAAACACTTTCTCAGATCATAAAGGAATGAAGTTGGAAATCAATAATAGGCAGAGGGCCAGAAAATTCACAAATATGTGGAGGCTCAACAACACCCTCTTAAACAACCAGTGGGTCAAGGAAGAAGTTACAAGAGAAATCAGTACATATCTTGAAGCAAATGAAAAACAGCATATCAAAACTTATGGGATACAGCAAAGGCAGTGCTAAGAGGGAAATTTATTGCCCTAAATACCTATATCAAAAGAGAAGAAAGAACAAAAATTGAGGAATTAACAGTTAACTTAAAAGAACTAGAGAAAAAAACAGCAAACTAACCCCCAAAGCAACAAAATGAAAGAAATAACGAAGATAAGAGCAGAAATAAATGAAATTGAGAACATGAAAACAATCAAGAAAATCAACAAAACCTGAAATTGGTTCTATTAGAAAATCAATAAGATTGATGGAACCTTAGTGAGGTTGACAAAAAGGAGAAGAGAGAAGGTGCAAATAAATAAAATCAGAAATGGAAAAGAAAACATAACCACTGACTGCAGAAATAAAGGAGGTAATGAGAAGGTACTATGAACAACTTTATGCTAATAAACTAGACAATGTAGATGGAATGAACAACTTCCTAGATAGGCATGAACAACCAACATTGACTTGAGAAGAAATAGACGACCTCATCAAACCAATCACTAGTAAAGAAATTGAATTAGTCATTAAGAAGCTCCAAAAAAAGAAATGTCCAGGACCAGATGGATTCACATGTGAATTCTACCAAACATTCAAGAAAGAATTAATACCAATCCTGCCCAAGTTCTTCAAAAAAAATTCTAAAGAAGGGAAGGTACCTAACTCACTCTATGAAGCCTACATCGTCCTCATACCAAAGCCAGACAAAGATACTACAAGAAAACAAAATTACAGACCAGTCTCTCTAATGAATATAGATGCAAAAATCCTCAAAAAAATATTCTTGCAAATCAAGTCCAGCAGCACATTAAAAGAATTATACACCATGACCAAATAGGATTCATCCCAGGTATGCAAAGATGGTTCAACATAAGAAAATCAATTAATGTAATACACCATATACACAAGTCAAAGCAAAAAAAACACATATCATTTTGATTGATGCAGAAAAGGCATTTGACAAAATTCAACATACTTTTTTTTTTGTTGAAAACACTTCAAAGGATAGAAATAGAAGAGAACTTCCTCAACATGATAAAACGAATATATGAAAAATCCACAGCTAACATCATCCTCAATGGGGGAAAATTGAAAACATTTCCCCTAAGATCATGAATGAGACAAGGATGTCCACTATCACCATTGTTATCCAACATTGTGTTGGAAGTTCTAGCCAGGGCAATTAGACAAGAAAAAGAGATACAAGGCATCAAAATTGGAAAAGAAGAAGTAAAACTCTCACTGTTTGCAGATGATATGATATTATATGTCAAAAATCCCCAAAAAAATCCACAGCAAAACTACTAGAGCTAATAAAGGAGTACAGCAAATTGGCAGGTTATAACACTCAAAAATCTGTAGAGTTTCTCTACACTAATAATGAACAATCTGAGGGGGAAACCAAAGAAAAAAATACCATTTCCAATTGCAACCAAAAGAATAAAATATTTAGGAATAAATTTAACTAAAGATACAAAAGACCTATACAAAGAAAACTACAAGAAACTGTTAAAAGAAATCACAGAAGACCTAAACAGATGGAAGGGCATACCATATTCATGGATTGGAAGACTAAATATAGTTAAGATGTCAGTTCTATTTAAATTGATTTATAGATTCAATGCAATACGAATTAAAATCCCCGAAACTTACTTTTCAGAAATAGAAAAGCCAATAATCAAATTTATCTGGAAGGGCAGGGTGCCCCGAATAGCTAAAAATATCCTGAGAAAGAAAAATAAAGTTGGAGATATCACACTACCTGACTTTAAGGCGTATTAAGAAGCTACAGTGGTCAAAAGAGCATGGTACTGGCATAAAGATAAATATGCTGACCAATGGAATCAAATAGAGTGTTCAGATATAGACCCTTTCATCTATGGACAATTGGTCTTTGATAAGGCAGTCAAGCCAAATCACCTGGAACAGAACAGTCTCCTCACTAAATGGTGCCCAGAGAACTGGATTTCCATATGCAAAAGAATGAAAGAGGATCCATGTCTCACACCCTATACAAAAATTAACTCAAAATGGATCAAAGACCTAAACATTAGATCTAGGACCACAAAACTTTTAGAAGAAAATGTAGGGAAATATAAATCTTATAATAGGCAGCAGTTTCCTAGATATTACACCCAAAGCATGAGTATTGAAGAAAGAAATAGATAAATTGGAATTCCTCAAAATTAAGCACTTTTGTGCATCAAAGAACTTTGTCAAGAAAGTAAAAAGATGCCTACCTAATGGGAGACAATATTTGGAAATGATATATCGGATAAGGGTCTAGTATCCAGAATATATAAAGAGATTGTTCAACTCAACAACAAAAAGACAAACAACCCAGTTACAAAATGGGCAAAAGACATGAACAGACACTTCTCAGAAGAGGAAATACAAATGGCCAAAAGGCATATGAAAAGATGGACAACTTCACTGGCTATTAGGGAAATGCACATCAAAACCACAATGAGATATCATCTCACACCCACCAGAATGGCCATTATCAATAAAACAGAAACAACAGTGCTAGAGAGAATGTGGAGAAAGAGGCACACTTATCCACTGTTGGTGGGAATGTAAAATGGTACAAACACCATGGAAGTCAATTTGATGGTTCCTCTGGAAGCTAAATATAGAATTGCCATATGATCTGGCAATATTGCTAGGTGTCTACTCAGAAACATGAGGGCAAGGATACAAATGAACATTTGCACACCAATGTTTATACCAGCATTATTTACAATTGGCAAGAGATGGAAACAGCCAAAATGTCCATCCACAGACTAGTGGCTAAACAAGCTGTGGTATATACATATTATGGAATATTATGCAGCTGTAAGACAGAATAAAGTTATGAAGTATGTAACAACATGGAGGGACCTTGAGGACATTATGCTGAGTGAGATTAGCCAGAAACAAAAGGACAAATACTGTATGGTCTCACAGATGAACCAAAATTAATGAATGAACTTGGAGAATTTCAGTTAAGAACAGAGACCATCAGGAGATAGAAAAACGGTAGTTTTGGGTAACTGGAGCTGAAGGGATACAGATTCTGCAACAGGACTGATTGTAAAAATTCAGAAATGGATGGCACAATAATCCATTTTTAATCCCAAAATTTAGCTAGCTGTAATACAATAATGTAATACAATAACGTTAGTATACTGAATGAAGAAGAATGTGAGAATGATAGAGGTAGGCAGGCTGGGGGCACAAATGAAATCAGAAGGAAAGATAGATGATAAGGACTAAAAACATATAATCTAGGAATGCCTAGAGTATACAAGGATAGTGACTAAATGTACATTTTAAAACATGTATTTGTATGAAGAACAAAGGAATGTCAATATTGCAAGGTGTTGAAAATATATAGTAATTCATATTTTAAAACTTTAACTTATGTGTGAGACTACAGCAAAAAATGTTTATTTGGTACAAAATTTGTATTTTGCATAGTGCACTCCTAGTGTAATATATATGGACAGTTTATTTGAACACCATAAGTACATGGAATCTTGAGTAGGGCATGAGATTGTGTAGGTTTGTCCAGAGTGATGCCCTGATAAATCCCAGAGTGATTTGATCAGTGAATAAAAGAGTATTTGCAAAGTCCCCTTGGGAAATGGTGAGAAAGAGGGAAAATTCAACTTCCCCATATGGAGAAGGCCTGATATTCTTGCAAGCAGTGAGGACAGCAAAATCAATACACTGTACCCTCAATCTTGGGGTTTGTTCATATGAAACATATCCCCCAAAGGATAAGCAAACCTATTTAAAATTAGGCCTAAGAGTCACCCCCAGAGAACCTCTTTTATTGCTCAGCTGTGAACTATCTCTCAGTCAACATGGCAAGCAAATTCACTGCCCTCTCCCTATCTATGTGGGACATGACTCCCAGTAGTGTTAACCTCCCTGGTAACAAGGGACAGAAATCCTGGAATGAGCTGGGACTCACCATCAAGGAATTGAGAAAACCTTGACAACTGAAAGGGGGAAGAGAGAAATGAGACAAAATAGTGTCAGTAGCTGAGAATTTCAAATAGTGTCAAGAGGTTTTCCTGGAGGTTATTCTTACACATTATAAGATAACCCCTTTTTAGTTTAAGATATATTAGAGAGGCTAGAGGGAAGTGCCTGAAACTGTAGAGCTGTGTTCTAGTAGCCATATTTCTTTAAGATGATTTTATAATGTTATAGCTTTCACAAGTGACTGTGATTGTGAAAACCTTACTCTGATGCTCCTTTTATCTGTGGTATGTAGATAAGTAAAAACATATGAATTAAAAATAAATTAAAAATAAGGAGAGCAAATGTTAAAATAAATTGGGTAGAGGGAAATACTAGTGGTCAATGAGAGGGAGGGGTAAGGGATATGTATATATGAGTTTTTTCTTTTTTCTTTTTCTTTTGTTTCTGGAGTGATGCAAATGTTCTAAGAAATGATCAGGGTGATGAATATACAATTATGTGATGATATTGTGAGCCACTGATTGTATACCAAGTATGTAACGCTCATACATTAAGAATGTTCATATTGTATGTTGATTGATTTTATTAATAAAATTTTTTAAAATGTTGCTTTTTTATTTCTTTGCTTTGTATGTATGTTATACTATACAATAAATAAGTTTTTAAAAAGCTATATAGTTATACAATCTTCTTCAAGGATCAGGGCTACTGAAACACAGTTCAATAGTTTCAGTTACTTCCCTCCGACCACTCCAATACACCACAAACTAAAAAGAAATATCTATACAATGCATAAGAATAACCTCCAGGATAACTTCTTAACTGTCTTTGAAATTTCTCAACTGCTGAGAGTTTCTTTTGTTTCATTTATCTCTTCCCCCTTTTGGTCTAGGAGCATTCCCATGATGTTGGTCCCAGTCCATACATGAGAGTCAGGTCCCAGGTAGTGGGGGAGGGCAGTGAGTTCATCAGCTGAGTTGACTTAGAGAGAGAAAGGCCATATCCAAACAACAAAAGTGGGTCTATGGGGGTGACTCTTAGTCATAATTATCAATAGGTTTAGCTTTTCCTATGAAGCAGGGTTAAGCTTCATAGGGGTGAGTCCCAAGATTGAGGGCTGAACCTATGGAATTGGTTTTCCTCACTGCTTGCAAAAATATCAGGAATTCCTCAGATGGGGAAGCTGAATATTTCCTCCTTTCTCCCAAGCCCCTGAAGGGTACTTTGAAAATACTTTTTAATTCTTTGCCCTAGTTACTCTGGGATATATCAGGGTATCACCCTAACTTGTACAAACCAACAAGATTTGTACATTCAAGATTCCATGTAATTATGGTATTGAGGTAAAATGATCATACAAATTAAATTAGATAATGTGATATGAAAAATATGCATTTTGCACCTAACAAGCACATCTCCCTTTGGTCTCACACAGAGGTTGAAGTTTGAGAATATGGGCCATATCATCCTTTACCTGTATTCTGATTTACCTTAGTCTTAACCAGATCAGCTTCATTCATATCTCAAGTTGAAGTCCTATGTTCAGGTTTTGAAACAGTTGCTGAATGAGATAATGATGGCTTTCATAGCTTCAGTCCTCTAACTTTGAAGTCTCAGGTGTTACATAAATACTCAATGTCCAAACTATATTTTGAAAGAAAGGGAAATAACTCCAGGGAAAGATGGTAAATGTATACTGTTCTTCATTCCAGGCAGATATGAACTGTTTCTTTCTTTTTCTGTGGGCCAGGACCTTTGACATCTCCTCCAACTTTGCATCCATTACAGTAATTTTGTCCAGTAAGCTTCTGACAGCTAAGTGCCATCATCTAGTTTCTACTATTTCAGATCACCCAATGTGCCTATTTCTGTAACAGCCTCTCTTATCACCAGTCCTGACTTAGAGAGGAGTGCACTCATTGAATGTTTTGGTGATCCTTGTCCTCATTCCTTATTGTACATTCTTTGTTGTCTTAATAAATGATGTATTCTCTCAGCCCTACAGTAGAACATGCTCTGATGGTGCATTTTCTGACTTAGCTAAATATTCAATTCTAGCATGGCCAAATCCCTGAAACTTTATTCCTTTCTTCCACCATTAGTCATGACAATTTAGGCATGGGCACGACATTTTTCATCTTTCTAGGAATTCTCCTATTAGTTTATTTCCATTATTTCCTTGAATCGTTAACAGGATGCTAAATCCTTTATCCCAGGAGAGTTCTCCCCAATCTAAAAACTCTCTGTTGTCCAAACTTATGTTGTCCTACTTTCAATCTCTAGTCAGGAATCCTCAGAATCTCACCTCATGTGTTTTGTGGGTGCACACTGGAAATGTGAGTCACTTACTAATGCAACTTACCTGTGTCTTCAGGCTTGATCACATATATTCTGCTTCTAATTCATGATGGAATATTGCTGACCATATATAACTTTATAGCTTGGTAGCTTAGATAGTACCTTGTTTTTGGTGGACTCAGTGCCCCTCAAAATTGGTATTTAGTGGATTTCTATATGTGTCTATGTTGCAATCCAAGCTAAAAGAGTCCCAATAAGAGTTGTATTTTCTCTTAGTGAGAAGCAGTAAGGTATTACACATGCTTTTCACTTTGTAAAGAAATATCTACATAGCCCAGACTTAAGTTAAAATTGAAGTCCTAAAACTTGACTGAGGGGAAGCCTTATGGAGGGTTTGGGGGATGGGAAATGGGGTAATTTATCATCTGTCCTCTGACATGAATACTTTTACCAAGCATTTACATTACATGCTACATTTTACTCTCCAGGTCCTATCAGCATAATGTAATTAATATAGTCAACCAATACAATGTACTGTTACAATAGTCCAAATTATTGCATCCTTAGAAATCACTTCCACAAATATTCCCAGGCTATTACTGCATAAATTAACACATTCTTGTAATTATTTTGGCATGAATGCGACCCCTGGTACATGTTGGATTCAACTGTAGTTATAGGTATGGCGTGGACAGGTAACAGAGGACTAATTTCTTCTTACAAGTTAATTTTGATTATTACTTCAGATAATTTTGTTAATGGATATTCTTGAAAGCTGAGGTTTGCTTCTTCAGGTTAAAGAGCTTTTATGATGTTTGGGGTTTTTAGATCTGAGCCATCTGAACCTTCCATATGTCCCCATTCTAATTCTCAGAGCCCCACTCTTTCCCAATAAATGTATTTCCTTTCACAGAAGAGATCTATGGAGGCTGCAAATTCAACTCACCACAATATAATGACATACAGGTTGAAATTTTTTACATTAGCTTTGTAAACTTTTGAGGCTACAACTGATACGGTATTTTACAATGATCAGAAATTTCTTGTTTTTATAACAGAGATACTTAAGACAATATTTCAGGACTTTGGACATCATTCTCTTTAAGCTCTCCAACACAGTTAGAAATAAACAGCCAATTCCACAGTCCTTTAATTCCCAAGTTTAACATGCTTTTGCACATTTACAACACTTGTCATTCAAGACCTTTCTATCAATGACACTTCATTCATATATGATAATTGAACTAGTTGTTTGTCATTGCATGTTATTAGGTGCCAGAGCCTCTTCCTTTAACTAACCGGATCAGCCCTTCCATTAGGTGGAGAAATCCAATGGTGCCTACAGAATAATCTCAGTTTTTCATTTTTCTGTGTATCATTTAATGTAACTATATACATAAAACTATATATCATTTAATGTAACTATGCATATGTAACTGCATTATGTGTGACTCTAGCAAACGAATAATGCTCTCTGGCTAGTTTAGCCAAAAATAGATGAAACTCTTATGTGGGCTGAAGAGCAATTAGCCAGGAATAACATGGTAAAGCTATATCATAGAACTGACCTAAGAAGACAAATGCCTCTGATGCCACTGCCTCCACCAAGCACTAAGTGGCAGGAATCAAAACATCTTGAAATTATCTTGCAGCAAGCATTAATGCCACTTTTGAAAAATATATTTTTATTGAGAAATTTTCACACAGTCCATGCATGGTATAGAAAAAATGGCACACAATATCGTCCCATAGTTGTATATTCTTCACCAGGACAATTTTTAGAACATTTACAACACTCCAGAAAAAAAAAATAAAAAGAAAAACTCATACATCCCATACCCCTTATCCGCCCCCCTCCATTGACCACTACTATTTCAATCTACCTGTATTTTTACCATTCACCCCCCCAACTATATTTAAATATAGGGACTGTTTACAAAGGTGAGCTCAGAGTTAAGGTGAAAACAACAAAGTATAGTACAGTACCCTATGGCTTGCACACTTGAACAGATACTACCATACACTGCCTGTAGACCAGAGGCATAAAGGGAGGCAATTTCACCAGAACACACAGAGAGTGGCTATTTGAAGAAGGCATCCTGAAAGGAGATGTGATCTTCAGGAGAGGGCCAGCTATTAGTTTTAGGCATGATTTGGGGTACAACATTAATAATCATGATTCATCTTCCTTTCAAATTCAACCTTATTTTAATTTCAGAATTTCATGGTACCTATGCATTTTTTTAGAATATCATCATCTAATCACTTAAATGACTTATTCATATTATTTATTTAATGTGCCTGCTTGTTTCTCATATTTCAAGTTACCTCAAGGAAAGTGACCACTTCTAATTAAAGATAGGGGTAGGGAAGTTGCTAATCAAACACACAAATGGGAAATGTTGGGCACAGAGTAATTAAGGAATCCAAGCACAACAATCATTCAAAGCAGAGCAGGTTTATTGAGAGAGAAAGTGGCAGAGTGAGGGTCAAAGCACAAGAAAGAGAAGGCTTTGACCTTCCTTCTGGGAGCCAGGTTTTTTAAAGGGAGCAAGGTGGGGTGTGTAGAAAGACTGCAGGCATTACCAGGAGATATCAGGCTGGTGCAGATCATGATTTCATGCTCATGGTTATCTGGTCTAGCCTCTGACGGGTGGGATGGTTGGCACATCCAGGCTTGTCTATCTTGCTGACATATCAGGTCCTGTCAGAGGAGCTGCTGAGGGAGATAAAACTGAAGGAGGCCCCATGCCACAAAATTCATTTCGTATGGCAAGTTTTATTTTCTGAGACCTGACAGGAAAGAAAAAATTAAAATTTTGGAATATGCCCAATATGTGAATATTCCTGATAGATGTAACCATTTCATAATGAGGTAGTTCATAAGAGTGCCCCAGTATTATTGCTGTACTTCCTTGCTAAAATGGCTTTATGAATTTATGTACTCTCAAGAATGTGTATAAACATGCTTTCCAAAAGAGGTAGTGAAACAAAATGCCTGCTGTATCTGCCTAGTCATGCCCAGGCATGCCCTGCATTCCAGACAAAAGGAATTAGATAAGAGTCAGAGCTTATAGCCCCAGCCCTGTCCAGCCCCATAGTAACTCCTGCCCTGGAAGTTCTGCTTAGCACTGCTCTGTCTGTTCCCATAGTAGATTCTGCCCTGCTTGCCAGCCTATATAATCTGGAGACAAAGGTTATTTGGGGCTCAGACTTTGGACACAAGTCCTCTGAGCCTGCCATGGCAATAAAAAGCTTATTCATGTCTCAGAGGCTTCCGTACTTTCTTGTGTGTTGTTCGGAGTTTTCCTCACTTCATTTCTGGTGCATTGGCTGGGAAGCTCTAGGCACCCTAAGAGAGAGACACCATTGTGTCCCCTCCCCATCTCCAGGGAGGCCTGAGCCACAGACTGATCTTGATCATCCCCAGGTGTGCCCTGGGACCTCTTCTTCCAGTTCAGGATCATCTAGCTGGAACAGGACACCAGCTTCCCTGGACTTGGAAGGGACCTCAGCATCCCTGAGAACTAGACTGGAGCCCCACCCAACGGAGTGGTAAGAATGGCCATTCAGTCAAGTATAGGGACTGACAGGTCCTGCCTTTCATGCAGAAGAGTAGACTGATCACCTCCTAAACTGGGCCGAGTACCCTTTGGACAGAGGTGAAGCCAAAGGAGAAACCCCTAGTAGTTAGATACACTCTGGTTTAGGGAGGCAACAAAACTTGTCATGTGGTTGAGTGCCTGGTATGTGAAAGTGTGTGAATGAGACACGACTTCTTCCTGAGGCTTTGGCACTGTGTCAACCATGAAGCAAATTGTGTGTCTCGATCTGCAGTTCTGTGAGTCCTCATATGGCTTGTAAGGTGGCCCTCTCAACAAGACAGTCTGGGTTGGGGGTTTATACCAACCTGCCTCATGCCAAGAGGACCCTAAATTCCCACAATGAACGAGGTCAGAGACAGACCTCTTGTTCATTCTTTGTTGTCTGGTGCCCTGGGATGATCACTATGGGTGGTACTGAGAGCAAAACCCCTTTAGCTTGCCTCCTTAAGAATTTTAAAAAAGGATTTACTGGAGACTGGAGTGAAGCTTAAGTCCCAAGAGTTGTGCAAACTTTGCTAGTTGGACTGGTCCACTTTTGGAGTTGGATGGCCCTTCAAGGGGCCATTCAAACCCAACTGATCCAAGCCATCTGGCAAGTTTTCACAGGACAGCCTGGCAACCCTGATCAGTTCCCCTACATTGATTCCTGGTTCCAATTTGTTCAGAAATTCCCCCCACTGTGGCTAAAACTTGCATTAAAAGCCACGCAAAAGTCCTGATAGCCCCCGCTGACCTGAACATTCCAGTCCCCGGAGAAGTTGCTGCAAAGCAATTAATCCGGGCTGCCACTAAACTTCCGACCCTGGAGAACTCCCCACCACTGACAAAGAAAAACCTTTCCCCACTCTCAGGCTGCTAAGATAAAGGGACAGAGTGGCCGTCCTCCCTGCTGCTGGCAGAGACTCTTTACCCCCGCCTTCCTAAATTCTCAACCCCAGAAAAACCTATGGTCCTTCCCACTGCTGACGAAGACCCATCACCCCCACCTTACTTCTATTTGGCTTTGGTTCCCCAACCCCCACCTCAAGCACTGATGTGGTTCTAGAAGCACCATCAACTCCCCTGACACCCTCTACTGGATACTCCACTTCATCAGGAACTCGAGCCAACTCTCCGCTATCCCTTCCCATCTCTCCTGGTCCTAGTCCATCTGAACCCCCTCCTGAAATCCTGCAAGCCTGAAACCTTCAATCCCAAACTGGAAAAACCTGCAGTACTTCAGGAGTTCTGCAACTGCTCCTGTGAGAAACCCAAGGACAAGTTTACTATGATCTAGAAGGCCAACTGCAGGAAGGTCAGCCACTATTCATCTACCAGCCTTTTTCAACCACTGACCTCATAAACTGGAAAAAATCACACTCCCTCCTACACCAAGAAGCCCCAGGCTATGATCAACTTACTCCAGTCAATTAAGCAGACACATCAGCCAATGTGGAAAGAGTGCCATCGACTGCATCACCCTCTTCAGCACTGGAGAGTGGAGATAAATTTCACAAGCTGCCTTAAAATGATTAGAAGAAAATGCTCCTGCAGGGAGCTCAAAACTCCTTCCCAGATGTTGACCTGCAGTGGGACCTGAACACTGAAGCTGACAGAAACAGTTTAAATGTCTACCAAGATGTGCCCATTCAAGACATGGAAAAGGGGGGCCAGGAGAAAAATTAATGTCAAAAACTGCTGAAGTCCTGCAAATGTCAGATGAAGCCCCTAGCCAGTTCCATGAGTGCCTATGCGAAGCCTTTAGACTATACACTTCTTTTGACCCTGAAGTGCCCCAAAACCAAAGACTTGTTAACTCTGTATTTGTTGGGCAAGCCCAACTTGACATCCAGAGAAAGCTGCAAAAATTAGAACAGTTTTCTGGAATGAATATATCCCAGCTCCTTGAGGTAGCTTCCAGAGTCTATATGAACTGAGACCAGAAGGCATGGAGAAAAGCAGACCACAGACTAAAGAAAAATGCAAACCTGCTTGCTGTGGCACTCACCCAGGGCACAGAAAGCCCCAACTTTCAAAACCTGGGGTATCTTCAATTGACCAGGGCCAGGAGATAAAACACCCACTTATTGGGGGCCATCTGGAGAATGTAGAAGAGCAGTTCTACTGGAAGAAACTAGTGTGCTTACTGTAAGGAAGAGGGACACTGGAAAGCAGAATGCCCCAACAAATGAAAAAAAAAGTGACAAAGACCTTTCCAGCCGCAGAGAACCTAAAGCTGCTGATTTTGTAGGTCTAGCAGGCCTTGAAGACAACTCAGACTAAGACAGACTGGGACCCTTCACACCCAGCCCGAGGAAGCACATGGTCACAATGACATTAGGGGGCCAAAAGATGGACTTTAGAGTAAACACATGCACAAAACATTCTGTTGTCATATAACAAATTGACCCAAAAACTAATAGGCAAGCCACCATTCTTGGAGCCACTGGTGTTTCAGCTCAACATTCCTTAACAGCCTGTAAGTGCCTGTTAGGATCCCATGAAGTTTCTCACCAATTTCTTTACGTTCTTTACTGTCCAGTACCCCTACTAGGCTGAGAACTCCTGACAAAGCTCCAGGCCCAAATAAGTTTCAATGCTGAAGAGGAATGTCTCCTGACACTAAAGGACCCAGAATAAAAGATCATGGTGGCCCTGACAGCCCTCCAGATGGAATAGTGGTGCCTCTTTCTTGTGAAAGAAGACTGAAACCAGCCCAACCATCCACAGTATCAAGAGCTGATCCTTCTGTTTGGGCAGAAAATAGTCCACCAGGGTTAGCAATGAATGCCCTCTGGTCCTCATGGAGCTCCACCTGGGAGTTGACCCCATGCATCTTAAACAATATCCAGTCCCCAGAGAAGCTCAGGTGGGAGTTCAGGCACACATTGACTGCTTACTTGTTCATGGTATACTATGGGAATGTCAGTACCCATGGAACCCTCTTCTGCCACCAGTATGAAAACCTGGCACCAGTGATTATCACCCTGTTCAAGACTTGAGGGCCATAAACAAAGTGACTGTTATCTTCAATCCCATAGTGCCAAGCCCATATACCCTCTTGAGCTTAACTCCTGCAACAGCATCATTTTTCTCCTTTCTTGACCTGTAAGACTCTGCTGTGTTCATCTGGCACCGGTCAGCCAACCCATTTTTGCCTTTGAATGGGAACATCCACACACTGGAAGAAAACAATTCACCTGGAAGCACCTGCCTCAAGGGTTCAAGAATTCTCCCACTCTATTCAGTCAAACCCTAGGGAAGGACTTGCAAGAATTTCACAACAAAAGTATAATAGCATTTTGCTCCAATATGTAGATGATCTACTCTTAGCCAGCACAACCTCACAAGACTGTCTAGAAGGTACAAAGGCATTCCTGACCCATCTGAATCAAAGAGGCAACAAGGTCTCTAGGAAAAAGGCCCAAATTTGCAAAAAGCAAGTAAGTTTCTCAGATTTCACATTGCCCAAGGCACCTGTCACCTGGGAGTGGAAAGAAAACAAGCTGTTTGTCAAATACCTACACCCACATCTCACTGACAAGTCCGTGAGTCCCTAGGGGCCACAGGAATCTGTGGTGTCTGGATCCCTAACTTTCCCACAGCTGCTAAGCCCCTGTATGAGTCTACTTGAGGAGCTGAAAATTCACCTCTGCCCTGGGAAATTGAACAAAAAGAGCCTCTGAAATTCTAATTAAGGAACTCACCCAAGCCTAAGCCTTGGGTCTTCTGGACATTGACAAAACTTTCACCCTGTATGTTCATGAATGACAGGGAACAGCCTCAGGGGTCCTCATTAAAAAAAAATGGGTTCTTGGGATAACCCAGCAGTTTACTTGTCAAGGGAGTTAGATTTGGTAGCCAAAGGACAGCCTCCCTGTTTGCAGGCCATAACCACCACTGTCATTCTAACACATGATGCTGAAAAGTTAACCTTCAGCTATCAGCTAACCCTTCAAATCTCACATCAAATCAAGGCAATTCTCCAGCAAAAAAGACATCATTGACTCTCCACTCCCTGGCTGCTGAAGTTCCAGGCCTTCTTATGTGACAACCCAAGCACTCAAGTGGAGGCCATTCACAGCCTAAACCCAGTTACCCTCCTACCAATGGGAGAAGGCCTGCCCGAGCATGAATGTATAGAAACCTTGGAAGAAGTGTTCTCCAGCAGATCATACCTAAAGCACCAGCCATTCTCCCACCCTGATGTAGAGTACTACATGGATGGCAGCAGTTTTGTCCACAATGGAATGCAGAAAGCGGGATATGCAGCAGTAATCCTGGACTCGATCATAGAATCTGGACCCCTTCCAGTAAGCACCTCAGCTCAAAAAGCTGAACTCATAGCAGTCACCAGAGCCCTGTTGTTAGGATCAAATTCCATCATCAACATCTACACTGATTCGAGGTCTGCCTTCAACACTGCTCATGTGCACAGGGCCCTATACAAAGAAAGAGGACTGGTCAATGTTGATGGAAAGGAAATAAAGTACAGCCCAGAAATCCTGGCCCTCCTGGAAGCAGTATGGGCCCCCATAAAGGTTGCCATCATCCACTGCCCTGGGATGTGGAATCCATACAACAGTGGCTTGAAGGAATTGTCTGGCCATTAAAGAAGCCAAGGCAGCAGCCTTAAGGGGAACCTAATCCTCCTTAATAGCAGCACTTCTACCGGAACCTCTAAGTGGCCTACAGCCCAAATATGCTGAGGCTGAATGTAGCTGGCTGAGCCAAGAAGGTGGCATCCTCCTACCAAATAGATGGTGAAAATTCAAGGATGATTGATTAGCAATCCCAGAAGCACTTGGTCCAGCAGTGGTTTTGCAAGTTCATGAAAATAGTCACTATAGAAAACAGCCCTGGAGCAGTTTCTTCAACAGTACTTTTACATTTCTAGTACTTTTACATTTCTAGGCTGCATCAACTTGCCTAACCAGTTTGTGGTAAATGTGTAACTTATGCTCAGAACAACCCCCAACCCCTGGGAATTCAACTCGTGGGACAAATGACATTTGACAACATCCAGGTAGACTCCACAGAGCTTTCCTGAGCAAGAGGACACCACTACTTACTAGTAGGATCTGTGCCTTCTCAGGATAGGCAGAAGCTACACCGACTCACTCAGAAAAAGCCCAGAAAGTAGTTCTATTCTTGTGCAGAGAACTCATTCTGTGGTATGGTCCGTTGAGCTCCCTGGGTTCTGATAATGGACTGGCATTTGTGGCCCAAATTATACAAAATCTCAGCAAAACACACAGCATAAAGTGGAATCTCCACACAGCATATAGGCCACAGAATTCAGGAAAAGTGGAGTGAATGAACCTCACCCTGAAATCACATCTGAAGAAACTCTGTCAGGAAACCAACCTAAATTGGACTGATGTTCTCCCTATAGCCTTGTTAAGAGTAAGATGCAGTCCCATAAAACAAACTGGATTGTCCCCTTTTGAAGTCTTGTTCAGACAGCCTCCACCACTGATAAAAGAACTCCAAGGAAATATTACCCAATTCAGAGAACTGACCTTAAGAAAGCAACTCCAGGGCCTAAGCTCCACCCTGTCTCAGCTGCACACCTGGATAAATGAAAGATTCCCACTACAATTAACACCCCCTGTGCACTCCTTTACCCCAGGATTGTCAGTCTGGGTAAAAGATTGGAAAAATCAGGCATTAACACCCACCTGGTTAGGGCCCTGTGCAGTCCTCCTTTCCACCCCCACAGCTGTCAAGGTTGCCAAGATCATCCCTTGGACCCACCACCCCCAGTGGAAACCTGGAAATGGCTCAAGCCTGTCTTGGAAGTGCCAGACTAACCCAGAAAACCTGCTGCATCTGATCCTGCATAAAGAACCCGCCTGCCCTGTCCCAGCCGCTCCAGAGCTGGCTGGTCTATGCACAGCCAAAGACTGAAGAGGTCTTCTGACTCTGAGTCTTGCTTCAGTCACTCCAGGGCTGACTGATCCATGCACGGCTAAAGACTGAGGAATTGCAGCATGGGCACCCCAACCTGCTGCATCTGTGGCCTAATTTCCCTTATCCTAACCTCTGAGTTTGTTCTTCATTTGGCTGTGTTAGCTCTCCTAGAAGTAGGCTGCCTACAATTCTTTCCAAAGACTAATTTTACTTTAATTTGGTGGCATCATCCATATCTGGGTAATGCCTCCTTTCCTATATAAGTTGCAAGCTGCTGTTTTTGCCCCTAATCTTTCTGGCCCTATCCCTTTGCCCCTTCATGATCACCACCCCAGATTCTTGCCATGAGTGCATCTGTGCTGTCCAGATCAGTGGCACAGTCACTTTCCCTGTAGTATTCCACACACATTACACTTGCCAAGGTATCCCCCAGGGCTTCTGTACCTACAATCAGACCACCAACTCAATCTGTGACCCTGGGGAAAACCATCATTACATCTGCCACGATCCTACCAAGCGCAAGACAGTAGTAGAATTAAAATTCCAAGAAGGGGGAAAAGAAATAATACTAAGCAGAGCCACTGCTCAAAAAAGCCAACAAGCAGTGTCTCTACTGTTTAACACTTCTATTGCTTGTCCTGCCATCAGCCTGGCTACATGCTCTGTGTTGCAGTGAATAGGAGGCCCCTGACATACCCTCCTACAAAAAGGACTAGGTACCATGTGTTGCTGAGCTATACCAAATAGAAAACCCTGAGACACCCTCCTACAAGTAACACCAAGTACCTCAGTTGCAGGACAGGGCACCGCAATCTCACTAATCTTACCATCTTAAATATTCATAATACCCAGTGGGAAAAAGAAGTGCAGGTACTCTTTGGAGCAATGTGGTCCCCTAAAGCCATCATTGGCCCCATCCTTTATATAAAATGAACCATGAATTCTTACAATCAAGAAAAATTCCAGGTATTCCATTCCTTCTACAAGGAAATACAAGAACAACCCCAACCATTCCTGTAAGCATTCAAAATCTGTTCTTTCAACTAGTGAACAAGTAGCCTCCTTTCTAAGTGTTTCCTCCTGCTGTGTCTGTGGAGGAACAAATATGGGGGACCAATGGCCATGGGAAGCAAGAAAACTAATGCCAACAGAAAAAGTAAATGTAACTGCCTCCTGGCCCAGACCCAGAAGATGGGACCTGACAACTTCCATAAATGGAAAAAACTGTGATAGCTAGATGGGGAAACAGCTTCCCAGTTCCATTTGGGAACCTCATCTGTCTGGGGCAACAGTATTATAATCAGAGTAAAAATGCCATATTATGGTGGGGATCAGAGGAAAATCACATCTGATTTCACAGCTCCCGACCCAACACCATTAACCTCTTTCCCCTCCCTAAAAGGTTTCTGGAGAGATATTTCAGCCCCAGGCATTTGGCAAGCCCCAAAGGGTTGTACTGGATCTGTGGCAGGACAGCCTATTCTGAATTGCCTGTAGGGTGTGCAGAAGCCTGTGTGTTAGGAACTATCTGTCCTTGCTTCTTCCTGATCCCCCTAAACAAGGGGAACTGCTAGGATATCCAGTCTATGCATCAGAAAACAACCGGGTCTAAAAAAGAGGCATACAAATAGGGAATTGGGAAGACAGTGAGTGCCCCCCTGAGTGCCTCACCCAGTATCATGGTCTGGCAACGTGAACAGAAGATGGATCATGGGGATATCGGACCCCAATTTACATGTTAAACTACATCGTTTGGCTCCAGGCAGTAGATGAACTAATCCCAAATGAAACTGCCCGGGCTTTAAATATGTTGGCACAGCAGCAAACCAAATTTAGATCAGCCATCTATCAAAACCATTTGGCTCTTGACTATCTGTTAGCAAAGGAAGGAGGCGCATGTAGAAAATTCAAACTTTCCAACTGTTGCCTGAAGTTAGATGACCAAGGAAAGGTAATAGAGGAAATCACCAATCACATGAAAACCCTAACCCACATCCCAGTTCAGACCTGGGATGGCTGGGACCCCAAAAATCTGTTCAGGAGTAGTTCTCAATCTTTGGAGGGTTCAAAACTCTGATTGAAAGTGTTTCTGTGCTGCTTAGTATTTGTCTTATCCTCCCCTGCCTCCTCCCTTGCTTACTAAAAAGTGTAAGTCAAACTATAGAAGCCTTAGTGGACAGGAAAACTGCCTCCCACCTACTTCACCTCAGTGGCCTGCACCCCTCAAACCATCATAAATATGAATTAGTCTCCAGAAGCAAAAATGGTGCTACATCTATGGAATAAAATGTGATGAATAATATCATCAAAAGAGGGGAATGAGGTAGTCCATAAGAGCAGCCCAGATATTATACAGGAAGTATCTAATATGGAAAAAGAAACTAAAACAGAAAAAAATATATATGATTTAGAAGTAAAAAATACACAGAGAGAAGAAACTCCAAAAGAAAAATATCATAAAGTATTCAGATTAAGAGATAATATTGCATCTATTTTAAAAAAAGAATGGGCCATTATGCAAAGGAACATTCAGGACAGAAAAAGGAGATAACATTGAGAAAATCTCAGAGAAAATAGAGCAGAAAGGTACAGAGATGACTATAAGGAAAAGATTAGAACATGAAAGGATTATTCCAGTAGTTTCTACATCCAGTTAACAGATATTCTAGAAATATTGATAAGAAAAATTGAAGGAGGAATTAACAATGAAATACATTTTTTAAATTGTTTCTAAAACTAAAGGCTATGCATTTTTAGACTGAAGGAGCCCACCAATTTCCCAGTAAAATTAAGGAACAACAAGACCATCATTGTGATTTTCAGGACACTTTGGGCAAGAAGAAAATTTTATAGGTTCCATTCAAGGTGAAAGGCATATAGAATTGGTAGGAAATGAATGGGGTTCATGCACAGCATGTATGGGTCCTGCAGCAAGACTGAAAACACCCCAAGCACAGAAGTAGACATAGGGTTTTTTCAGTGTTACAAACAGGAGATGTTCTCCAGTGGCAGCTGATTTGAAAGTTTAGGACTCCACAAGAGACAGGGGTGCAGGGGAGATAATAGATAATTTTAAAACAAAGAAATTCCATATAGTATGAGGACATCAAATCTCTAGTATAGTCATTAAAAGGGCCTAAAACCTGTTTTACTAACATTAGTATTTAAGACTAAGATACAGTCATTGGCATTTTTACATCCATGCTTCATTCTTCCCCATTGGGGAGACTGTTTACTTTTTTTTACCTTTGTCCTTGACTAAAGCATGTTTGTTATGGGCTGTTTAGGAGGAGGCCTGGACCCTGGGCTTTGACCTTCTTGACAGGAGAGGAAAATACCTTCAAAACTCTGAAGTAAAGTGTTTCCAATCTAAAATTCTAGGCCCTGTTAAAATATCAATTAAATATGAGGATAGAATAAAACATGTCAATGCATGAATGATCTGAAGAACTTTATTTCCTGTGCATATTTTTTCTCTAAAAGATACTGGAGAATCCCCTCCCCTTTATCAAGAGAGTAAATCAGACTAAAAAGAAATATGTAACAAGAATCACCAGGATGCATTGTAGGGAGCTCCCAGGATCATAAAAGGGTACTAGACATAGAATGCCATCAGCTCAAATTGGAGTTATGTGACTTACTAGAATTTCAAAAGCATTTAGATTCCAAATGAATGTCTTGGCTGTAAGATTTTTTATTCCAAAGTTATTCATGAAGTATAAATGAAAAGAACGGCCAAGGAAATTTTGAATCCTTCTGAAAGGGCATTTGTCCAACTACATATTCAACCACACTATGAAGCTATAATAACCAGAAAAGACAAATAGCTTAATAGAGAAGAAGGAAAGGAAAAAGACACACATATACATGAGAATTTTGTCTATAGCAAATGAGGCAATTCAAATTAGTGGAAAGATTCATTAGTAAAAGGTTTTAGGATAGTGGACTATATATTTGGATAAATAAATTTAGATACTCATTTTACACATACATTAAGCAATATATCCCAATTCGATTAGTAGTCTAAAGATAAAACTAAAATTGTTTAAAAGATGTAGAAGAATATAAAAATATTTGGGGGATAGGAAAAACCTTTGTGCCAGTTTGAAACTGTCATGTACTCCGGAAAAGCCATGTTCCTTAATCATCATTGGGTGGGATGTCTTTGTTTCCATGGGGATGTGACCCACCCAATTGTGGGTGGCAACTTTTGATTCAGTGGTTCCCATGGAGATGTCTCTCCACTCATTCAAGGTGGGGTTGCTTACTGGAGTCCTTTAAGAGGGAACCATTTTGGAGACAGCTTTAGTGCTGACAGAGCCCACACAGCCAGAGGTCTTTGGATATGCAGAAGGAAAATACCCCTGAAGGAGCCTTGTGAAATGAGGAGAAAAAGCTAGCAGGTGTCACCATGTGCCACCCCAGCTGAGAGAAGTGCCCAGATGCCAGATACCCCAGCAGATACCAGTCACTTCATTTCCCAGCTGGTAATGGTGCTCCAGATGGAATCAGTCTTTCTTGAGTGAAGGTAACCTCTTGTTGGGTGCCTTAATTTGGACATTTTCATGGCCTTAGAACTATGAACTTGCAACTTAATAAATTACCTTTTTAAAAGCTGTTCTGTTTCTGGTATATTGTATTCTGGCAGCTTTTACAAACTAAAACAGATTTTGGTACTAGAGAAGTGGGATACTGCTGCAGGTTGCAAATGGCAAACATGTTGGAATGGCTTTTTAAATAAATAAAGGGAAGGTTCTTGGAGAGTGTGAGGATCTTAATAGAGAAGGTCTAGAATGCTTTGAAGAGACTGTTGGTAGAAATGTGGACACTAACGATACATCTGATAAGAACTTAGACAGAAATGATGCGTGTGTTATTGCAAACTGGAAATAAACTGATTCTTGTATTAAAGTGGCAAAAAATTTACCAAAATTAAATTGGTTTTGGATGGAAGGCATATTTTAAAAGCCATGAACTTGGATATTAGCAGATGAAATTGCCAAATTAAATGTAGAAAGTGCAGCCTGACTTCTCCACAAAGAAGCCAGAAATTGATAGTCTGTGAAATTCCAGGATTCCAGAGAGAAAGACCCCAGAGAATAGTGCCCCTTGTGAGGATTTTACTGAACATAGAACTGGTCAAACATTTCAGAAAAAGCCAGGACTGGAGATGGAGTTATCCAGGAAGGATTTGTGGAAAGTTGTATTGTCCAATGGTTATATTTCTGCCTACTACATAGAAAACCAAAAAAGTGCTGTGGGATCTGTATAAAGAGAACCATTGCCAGTCTGGACTAAAAAGGATAGGAAAGGGACAGAGTGAAAGAAAAGTGACCTCAAAGGCAGAACCATGGAAGCTAAGGACGCTAAGTTCTGAAGCCAGGAAATTTGGGGCCAGGAGAACTGATCCACCCATACAAGTGGACAGGGTGAGTTTATCCCAGAAGCAGGGGGCAAGCCTTCTGCTTCATTGTTCACAAGTGCTGTGCTGCCTCAGGCCTCAGAGAGAGTGGAAGCTAAGGTATGAAGCCAAGAAACCTTGGAGAGAGTAAGTTTGTCCTGATGGCAGAGGGCAGGTGTTTCAGCGCCCCAGGCCTTGGATAGGGTAGAGCACTTTCCTTGGGGCTTGAGGAGAGCCTAGTGGTCACCACATTGTTCTGGAAGGGTTGAGCATGTGCCCTAGAGATGGCAGAGAGCCAGTGTTTGGAGTGCTCCCCCAATGTTTGGAGACAGTGGTGCCAAGTAAAAGGTGGGCCTCCCCAGTGTCCCCAAGTTTGCATTTGAAGAGAGCTGGGCCACTGTATAGGCCCTTGGAAGGGGTGGGGCTGGCATTTTCTAAAGCCCCAAGGATAAATTACTCTAGAACTTTGAAATCTAATGGAGCTTGCCCTGCATATTTTCAGAACTGTTTGGGTCCAGTGACCCTTGTTCCTTCCAATTCCTCCCTATGGAAATAAGAATATGTATCCTATGGCTGATCTTCCTTTGTATATTGGCAGCAGATAACTTGTTCTGAGTTTTACAGATCCAGAGCTGGAAGAGATTTTTGCCTGTAGATCATGCCTATAGCTGACTTTGATGAAATTTTGTACTGTTTCTGACTTTGTATTGTATTTATATTGTTATGAAATGGTTTGAGCCTCTCTGATACTGTTCTGAAATGAATGTGTTTTGTATGTGGAAAGAACATGTCTTTTTAGGGTCCAGAGGATAGAATATGTTGTTTTAAAACTGTTGTGTATCCCCTGAAAAACCGTGTTCTTTAATCCTCATTCAATATTGCTAAGTTGGATCTTTTCTATGGTTTGCATGGAGATGTGTCTCCACCTCTTCAAAGAGGGTTGCTTACTGGAATTCTGTTAGAGAAAACCATTTTGGAAAATGCTTTAGTGCAGACAGAGCCCACACAGCCAGAGGTCTTTGGAGATGCAGAAGGAAAATTCCCCAGGGAAGCCTTATGAGATGAGGAGAAAAAGCTAGCAGATGTCACCATGTACCCTCCAGCTGAGAGAGGTGTCCAGATAGCTGGAGATACCAGCTACATGCCTTCCCAGCTGACAGGTGCTCCGGATGGTATCAGCCTTTATTCAGTGAAGGTAACCTCTTGTTGGTGCCTTCATTTGGTCTTTTTCATGGCTTTAAAACTGCAGGCTTACAACTTAATAAAGTTCCTTTTTAAAGCCGTTCTGTTTCTGGTATATTGCATTCTAGCGGCTTTAACAAGCTAAAACAGCTTTCATATGCATAAAAAATTAAAAGCAATTTGACTATATAAAATTTTAAATAAAATTGGTATAAGATGAAAACCAATGCAAAGTAAAAAAAAATGAAATACATTTGGGAGAAGGTATGTGCACTGTATCACCTACAAATGGTTAATATCAATACAAAAGGCAAAATCAATACAAAAGATAAAGAACCTATTTATAAAAAATAATAAGCTGCTGGTATATTTGGGCAACAGACAGATGGATTATGCTTGGTTTTAAAAATTTGCATAATAAAGTACAGTCTATTGCAATTTCTCATCTTTCTTTGCTAGGCTCTAACCACCACAGAACTTAGTTCATGGATTCTATAATGAGTGCCCACATGGTTCAGAAATAAAAAGGACAAATACAGATCATCATCAGCAAAGTCACAGGGCCAAAGACAGCCAAAAAGTGAGGGAGCCAGTTGCAAAGCAAGTGCTTACCAGATCTCAGCATCTGCCAGATTTTTTAAGGGATAAATTGCATGTCCCATCTGTTTGCAGCTCTGCAGGGCTCCTTTGGCTAAGGAAAAGATATCCATGCTCTTGGCATGGAAATTATGGAAAATGGAAATAATGGCCCTGCTCTTGGAGGAGCAAATAATCAGCCTGTCTGGGTAATGGTATGAGCCTGATTTTGAGTACTGTTGGACTCAACTAACTAGCAGAGTGGGTCTGGAGAGGCTTGGTGCACAAATTGTTTTAACAGTGACTAGTTTACAAAGATTTACACAAGCACACTCATAGTGATTCCATATAATAGTGAAAAGCAGACTCAAGAGCTTGATTACCTGATATGAATCCAATACCAGTTCTGCCATATAATAATTTTGTAACTTAGGGCAAGTTAATTAACCTCCCTGCCTCAGTTTCCTCATTCAGAAAATGATAATAACAGCAGTTACTATCTCATGGATGTGTCATGAAGATTGAACTCTTCAAGTATTGTCTTACCTATCATAAGTTCTCCATAAATATAATCCCACCCATTAAGTAATAGTTACATAACAGGCAGCCTTTTAAAAAATTGAGTAAATTTTTAGAAATGCCATAAAAGGATGCCCATTATGCCTTGTTGAGTAAAGAAAAGAAAGTAAGATACTGTATGCATATTGCCATTTTCTGCATATAAATTGTGTATGTGTGTGTGTGCGTGTGTGTGTGTGTGTGTGTGTGTGTGTAGAAAAATATCAGAAGCTAAGATGTCTATTAACGAAATTCTGCATTTGCATCGGGATTGGGGTAGGGCAGGGGGAGCTGTCAAATTTCCTTTATAAATGACTATATGAATTGAAATTTTAAAACAAGTTACTTATAAGATTTAAATAAAACCAATAAAATAAAATAAAACTTTCCAAATATACCCTGACTAACCTTGTTTCTCGTATCCTAAGTAAAGCTGGTTCACCGCTAGTATTCATTTTAAATTCCTTTCATTACCTCTGTCTTTTGCCTTATGCTATAGAAGCAGACACCAGCATTTTTAAAACAATGTAGGAAAATATAGGCCATTTTATTACAAAAGGATGATTTTTATCGTCTGTTCTTGGTTTGAAATATCTCATTTTAACAATACCAGATGAGGTATCCATTACTATTGGTTTTATCCAAGCAAAAATAAATAAATAACACACTGAACCTAATCCATCCCAACCATCTGGAACATTTCATGAAAGAAAAATGTCAACTAACCAAAAGATCAGCTGGGAAACATGAATTTAATTCTGAGCCTGTAAATAAACAGAAGTAATCCCTTCAATCATGAATTTGCCAAGAGGCATAACTGTCAGTTGAGGCAACAAGAATAAAGAATTGTAATTCCAGATCTAAATTCATGATTGCTCTGTCAAGACCTTCTGGCTGCAATTATTGCCACATACTATAAAAGGCCAAGTATTTATGAAAATAACAGTGAGCATCTTTTATATATGCATGCTTTCTTTGAGACAGTTGAAAAGAAATGAGATTTTTTAAAAAAAAGAATCTCATATCTTCAGATAAAAATAATGAGAGAGATTACATTTATTTAATCAGTGATTTATTCCACAAGTTTTTATGGAGTGCCAATGATTTATTTACCAGGTACCAGTTCAGGTGCAGAGGTCAATGCAATGCATTAAAGAAAGGTCCTGAACTGATAGAAGGGAGAGAATAGTAATACACAAATAGAAATACAAATTATTTCAAACAAATAAAAATCAATAAATATATATATTCTTCACAGCAGCCTCGTGAGATTGGTACTCTCATCATTTTGATTATTCCTATTTTGAAAACAGAGAAAATTAGGCTTATAAAAGTTAAATTTACTTACTATAAGTAACATAATTGGTAACTGGTAGAGTCAGGAGGTAAACCTAGGAGTTTGATGCTAGATCCTGAGCTCTTAACATTCCTGTTCCAGGTCACATCACAAGGTTGATCTGAGGATTAAATAATACAATTCATGTTGAAATATTTTGTAAACTATAGCTTTTTAATGAACATCATCACCATTAGGTTGGGCTTTTTTCTTCAGGCAAATTGTAAACTTCAAGGTTGGCTTCAGAAAACAGCTTAAGTCCTGTTAAACTGGTCCTGGAAATTTAGTGAAAGGCAAGGAAACATGGGTGTGAGTTAAAGACTCAAAAAGCTGCAGGTCCTTCAGTTCAAGTGCTACAATCAGACCCAGGAAATCAGCATGAGGATTACATGAGAATGCAGTAAGATAATTATACCTGACACTACCTGCAAGGAAGCTGTTTTTAAAAAATGCTAACTCAATAACAATAAGACTAAAATCTTCTGCATATCTCTATAAAGATACACAGAGAGACATCTCCCTTTAAACGAAAAGGTACAGAACTGAACTGACAGTGACCAAGCTATAAAATGACCCCTCCCCCATACAAATTATTTCTCAAACACTGTCACTTCTCTCACCTATGGGTCAAAACATAAACATCAATTAAGAAGGCCTTTAATCTACTGCTGACATGTTGTAACCAAGAAGTTAAGATTTAAGGGATGATTATGGTTATTGAATCATTATATAGATATTCCTTTTTTACTTTCTGGTATATTAAAGTAGACAGAGGGAAAAACCTGAAATCTTTGCTCTGATCTCTGATGATGATGATTGTACACTTTATCTTGAGCCTTTGTGATTGTAAAACCCTTGTGACTAACCTTCACTTGTAACCATTTTATATGATTTCCCAACTTTAGAAACTTATGATCATTAAAGACAGTCCTCATGCTTGTTAATGAAGGGGCTTGGGTTACTTCAGAACTAATCCACCCCAATTCAACAGTTATCTTGGTAGGCTAGGCTGGATCTAACTAAAATGAGTCCATCTAACATTTGCAGTAGCTTAGGTTTTAACCTATAAGTCAACTATACCTCATTATAATACTAAAAATCATACCCATCATCATATTAAAGTTGCCATTTTCCTGCATATGTTCTGTGACTAAGCATGTAATCAATCTGTGCATGCTCAATAATTAGATCTGTTGTGCTCATTATCCTAAAACCTGTCCATCTTTTAATACTAGAAAAATATCACAATTAATGCAGTTCAGGGAGACAGATATTTGGGCCAATAGGCTATCTGATCTCCTGCTTTGCACGTACAATAAGCTCTTTCTCTCTCTGAAACCCCAGTATCTTAAGAATTGATCATTTGAAGACAAAATAAAGTGTCAATGGCTGAGAGATTCCAAACAGAGTCCAAGAGGTTATCCCGGAGGTTATTCTTATGCATTAAATAGATATCATCTTTTTAGTTAAGGTGTAACAGAGAGGCTGGAGGGAACTGCCTGAAAATGTGTTCCAGTAGCCATGTTTCTTGAAGATGATTGTATAATGATATAGCTTTCACAATGTGACTGTGTGATTGTGAAAACCTTGTGTCTGATGCTCCTTTTATCTACCTTATGGACAGATGAGTAAAACATATGGATTGAAAATAAATAAATAATGGGGGGAACAAGTGTTACAATTGGTAGGTTGAAATGCTTGTGATCAATGAAAGGGAGAGTAAGGGATATGGTGTGTATGAATTTTTTTAGGTTTTCTTTTTATTTCTTTTTCTGAATTGATGCAAATGTTCTAAGAAATGATCATGATGGTGATGAATATACAACTATGTGATAAAAAAGAATGTTCTTATTGCATGTTGATTGGTTTTATTAATAAAAATTTAAGAAAAAAGAATTGGTCATTTGAGTGCATCAGGCAGAGAGAATCCACCACCTTTATCTGGGATCAATGCATTGTGAAATCCTAAGGAGAAATATTATGAAAGGTAAACAGGGCCAAGTGGGTTAATTCCTAATGAGAAGGGTGCTTTTATACAGCAGTTGCATATTTACTATGTGGCAAAAGTAGTGGATGGTGGTCAGTTTTGGGTTCAGTCAGAGAAGTAGATCAACTGTAAGTGATATAAAATGAGGAATTTATTTTAGGGATTGGAATTTACACAACTGTGGAAGCTGGTTAAACAGTCTCCATAAGGTCTGACTCCCCTGAAGTCATCAGAGCAGGCAGTTGGAACCATCACTTCATTAGGGAAGCTCTTTCTGAGTTCCCAGAATGCTAGATCCCTATACCAATTAGAATTGTGCTTTTCTGCTACTAAGAAAAACTGAAAATAACAATAGCTTTTAAAATAGCGAATAATATTTCTGTCCCATAAAAAGTTCAGAGGTGGGAAGATCAATTCCTCATATCATCAGGAGCCAGAAAACCTCTTTCTAGACCACATGCTAGTATATAACCTTCAAGCTTGGGGTTGCATCAGGGTGCATTATAACTCCTGGAGATCTTGGCTTCATATCCATGCTATAGGTCAGAGAAGCTAGAATAGCTACAGGGAAAAAAATGTTTGTGGGGAATGTCTTTAATTCACTCCCATTAAGCAGTTTTCATGGAAATCTTCCCTATTAGATCTTCTTACATCACATCAATCAAAATGTCATCACCTAGCTGCCAGGAAGGAAGGTAAATTTAGTCCCTATTCCATGTGGCAATGTGCCCCAAGTAGAAATCATTGGGATGGGTTCAGCTAACAAGGAAAAAAATGTGAGCATTAAATATTACTAAGGTTTAACATTGCAGCTCTTTTTTTTATAGATAATGTTATGTTTAAGTTCACGTGTCAGTGTGGCCAGGTTATAGTGTCCAGTTGTTTGGTCAATCAAGGACTGGCCTGATTGTTTCTATAAGGATATTTTATGGATTTAAATTATTAGTAAATTGATTGCCTCTACCCTACAGAAATCAGAGGTACACATCCCCACAATTGTTTGAGTCAATTCCTTTAATAAATCTCATAATATTTACATTATATATACATTCAATCTGTCAATTCTGTTTCCCTGGAGAACCACAACCAAAACAGATTAAAATGCATCCAAATGCAAAGTCTATTATTTTCTTCTTGCACCTTAACCAATATTTTAGAATATCCCTTGAAATGCACACAACCCACTTCGGAAGCCCTTGGTTTAAAGAATGAAAAAAATTATTTGAAAATGACAGATGGTGACCAATAGTTTGCAGGTATTAATTTCAACCCAGCATTTATTAATGAAGATTATTTGGTAGATTAATCTGAATATGATTACAATAAACATACAAGAAATATATATCACTTCTTTGGTTTTCCTTATCTCCAATAGTTTGTTATGGAATAGCATCAAACAAAATTTTAGATTATTATTGTTTTCTTTTAACAGTTTATAATTTAGATTTTATTTGTGTGGATTAGTTTTGATAGAAGAAATGCTGACTAAGTAACACAGAATCTGAAAGCTTGCAGGGAAGATGAGTAGACAGCAACATTTTACCTCGATGTTTGAGCAGTTGAGATGGCATGAGAATATGAAGATAAGTTTACAATTTTGAGTCATTTCTTTTCTTTTTCTCTCATTATTGCCTATAGTTACCCAATCTCAATTATTTCCTTGTTTTTCTGGGCCACTTTTATTCATATATTTTTCTCCTGCATACTATTAAATTCATATGAAATTTATGACAATTAGCCCAAATCATAAGAGAAATAGATCAAGAAAAATGTAATTGAAAAACTATAGGTGCCTCAAATTGTTCTAATTGTAGACAAAGTGATGAAGAAATAAATTAATATATCAGCAACTTTTTAAAGAGAAGATCCTTTGTTGAATATGGATCGACTCAAAACACTTATAGGTGTATTAGCTAGGATTCTTTAGAGAAACAGAATCAGCAGGAAATATCCATAGATATAAAATTTACAAAAGTGTCTCACATAACCATGGGAACATGCAGCCCAAAATCCATAGGGCTGTCTGTGAAGTTGAGGACTCTGATGAAGGGTCTGGACAAACTCCACAGGAGAGGCTTGCTGGCCAAAGCAGAAAGAGAGCCTGAGTGATTAGACTGAGCATCACTCATTGCAGAAAACACTCCCTTCGGCTGATTACAAATGCAATCAGCTGTGGATCCACCTGAGGTGATCATGATTTAATTCTATGAAATGTCCTCATAGCAACCAACAGGCCAGCACTTGCCCAACCAGACAAACAGCATCACCACCTGGCCAAGTTGACACATGAACCTGACCATGACAATTGGTGTTCGATTTATAGATGAACCAGAGAGATATCAGTAAATTATGTGATCCAGAACCAGGACAGACATTTGTTGATGTAATCTTGGCTATAGGTTTCATTAACATTCTAATGGTTAATCAGAACCTTTCACTAGACTCATATTACAGAATAATTGTATGGTTGTGGATGTGTCCATACATCTATCAATTCATCACCGTGCTCTTAGGTGGTGGTTCTCAAACCCAGTTAAGAACATCAACATAAATTCTAGAAATTTCTAAAAGTAGTCTTATACATTCTATTTATACCTACTGAGTCATAATATTTGGGAGGAAAACCAATAAGCTTTCCCCCTTCTTTCCTCCCTCCCTCCTTCCTTCCTTCCTTCTTTCATTTATGACCTGCAATATTTGAAAGTCCTCATTTTATAATGCCCAATAGTAACACAGAATATTTGGTCTTTGATACTTAAAAGCTTTCTGAAAATATGTACTCAGTCTTTTGCATCTCTTTCTCTTAATAAGACAAAATTTATTTATTTATTTATTCATTCATTCATATTCAATAGACCGTGGAACAAAATTTGCAGTATCAATTATCAGATGTAGTAAGTTCTCATATTGGAGGTAAGGCAGACTTCATATTTTCCCTGAATTATCTTTATGTGGAATATGTTTGAAAAGATTCTCTAATTTTGGAATTTAATCTCATAAAAGCAATGATTTGAGCTACCTTTATATCTAGACATTGAAAAGTTCAAATATTCATACAATAGAATTGTGCTCAAGAATGGTCAAATACTTCAAGCGTAGTCTCATGCCTAGAACATTTAAAACATTTTAGTATACATGAAACATGAGGGTAGGTGCCAGAAAACTGGAAATTAATACAAGTTTACCCATTTACAAAGGAAGGTGTGTACAGAAATTAGAGGTCAACATGACTAAAATCACTGTCAAGCAAAATTCAAGAATGAAAAAATAAAATGTTTGTGAAAACTTGTAAAGAATGCAATAGTCACCAAGAACTAATATGGGTTTACAAAGAAGTCATGCCAAACTTTAAAGCTTTTTTTCTAATACGATTCCATAAAACTTAATGGGCATGAATGGTTATTCAGCTTAAGTTTTATTACTAAATCATGGGGAAATTGGGTTGTGCCTGATCTCCACCTTCCAGTCTCTTTAATACAAGCTCAAAATTGGTGTATAAATGTTCTCTATGATAAATGGACTAGCATCTGCCTCTACACTGATAGTGTTTTTTTTCTAACATAATATATAAACAACCTTAAGAAGCAGATTTGTTTTTTGGTAGGTATGCTTAGGCATTCAGAAGGTCCATCTAAAGAACCCATTTTATAGATAAATTTATTTACTCACCATAAAATTCATTTGCACAGCTAATAAAGGATGCAGAGTCCTTTAAAATCAGATCTCTGGTTAATGATCAGCTTATTGATCTTTTAAAATTTTACTGGCCTGAGTCATGACTTTCATCCTTTCTGCTGTGGCACTTCGGGATGTCAGATATTTAGTTAATGGATACTTCTTGAGGAAAATTTTGTTCCCTTCTGTGGTTCTACATATACTCCTATTGTCTCCATGCAGAGCTGTAAAACTCCTTAATCTGGTCAAGAATAAAAAGAACATAATGAAAAATTTCACTTCACATCTGATATTCAATCTGGAATATCTGTTCTCAAGACGTTTCATAAACTATACATTTGATAAGCACCTCAATATATCAAAGCCCAGATTCCACCCTAAATAATTAGGAGAAACAGACTAAAGACATAGTAATCAAGCTTTTTTTTCTAGATTTGCTAAATTCTAGCCTCATAGAAAGTTAGCATTCCAGAAAACCATCTATCTGAATTTTCCATTATATAATCAAAATTAGTTTTCTTTTCCTTACTCAAAAAAGGCTTTGAAAATACACACAGTACAATTGTAAACATATTGCTAAGACAAATGCTATTAATGTAAAGTGGAAAACAGAAACAAAGAAATAATGAAGGAAAGTCCTTGCTTAAGAGAACAGAAGCATGTATTCAGATAACTTAGCTCTGAGTTTCTTTTCAGAGTGAAAAATATGATGGTGAATCCAGCCCATCTAAAAATTCACATCAAACTGTTGAAAAACAGATTTAAGACCAGAGAAGACAGAGTCCGTGCATGTCATTTAAAAATAAGGATGTTTCTTTCAGAGGACAGAGTTCCTCACAACATTCTCCTGTAGTATTTTATTGCAACTTCTGGAGATGCTTAAACTGAAGGTCCTTTACAATTGTGAGTTTATTTGCCAATCTATATTTCTATTACATAAGTTTTTTAAAGGCAGAATATAGTATTGAGTTTATCTTTACTTTTTCCACAATTTACCCTATCCCATTGCTTTCATTGTCTGAAACAACCTTTTCCACCTCACTCATCTCTTAAATTATCCTTCCAAACCAAGCTTGTATATTCAGTAAATAACTATTGTGTATGTACTTACTGCAAAGATTTGTGGTTTCACAGGAAAATACAAAATTGAGTTAGGCTTTGTCACTTCACTAAGGATATTATTGTCTAGTTGATGAGAGTGAAAAGCAAATAATTGCAGCATTGTGTGATAAGCATGATGCTGACAAAAGTGTGGCAACACAGAAAAGCAACATATAAATTGAACCAGAAGGTCAGTCTAAGGTAAAGCTAATAGCAATTTATGTTAGTACCTTGTCCTTGCAACTCTCTTGATATTTTTATCACTTGTATGAAAACATAGAAAATATTCTTAGCAAAACTTGAGAGAAAACAAAGCTGTAGGTGAAAGTCCTAATTCATTACATAGTTAAATCAAGATCTAAACCAACATTAACAATCTAGGTTGATGATCCAAAATCAAGGTAATACATTTTTATATAGTCAAGGGTTACAATTAAAGTTCACTGCATAGTGAATTTCCATGGATTTAAAAAAAATTATTCTGTTATCGTACAATCTAACATTTCCAATTTGAATCACAAGCATGTATCTCATTGATGTTAATAGCACATACAATGCTGTGCTACCATCATATTTTCATCATTCTAAATAGGAACCTGTATATTTTGAGCCATAACTTCCATTCCCCATCCCCAGCCCATCCCTATATTCTAGGTCAACCTATATTCTAGAGATAGACTGCATAAGTTTGTTTATTTTAATTATAAAATCAATGTAATAAAAATTTAATGAGGAAAAATTTAGTACAAGGTGATGTCACCTATCTTGAAAATGTTTTAATAAATAATATGTGCAGAGTTAAGTAAATTATTTTTATGACCTATCACTGTTATATGACTGTCATTGATTTAAAGTTAAAGGTGTGTAATACTAAAAAAAGTATACTAAAACTTTAAGAAAAACAATCAAATTATAAGCACAAAATTTAAAACAATGGTTATCTGAGAGGAGAGACATGCAAATAAATGCAAGTGCAATAGTGAATTGGAACAAAAGGGTACCAGCATCATACTGTTATGTTGTAATGTTCTATTTCACAAATGCAGCATATCAGTGTATGTGTATGTGTGTGAATGTGGTTGTGTGTGTGTGCACTCACATGTGTGCATGTGGGAATTATTTCCAAATAAAATTTTAAAATACTAAAAATAAATATATGGTAATTCTATCAGTTAGGTTTCAACTACAGAAACAGAATTACTATATAAGTATATATATATATATATATATATATATATATATATATATAGTGTGGTCTATTTGTTATAGGGAATTAGGCAACATAGGAACTGTTCAAGCAGTCTCTATAAGCCTGTAATCTTTGCATCTGATGCTAGAGCTTGAAGTCCCCATGGCAGGCAGCCAGGAAGGGAGGATGGATGGAAAGTAGGGGAGATGAAGTGTATGCAGGAATGCAAAAACACACTGGCCCCAAGAGGATGGACTGAAGTCCATTTCAGTTAGCGTTGCCTCCGACCTTGGTAGAAAAGGTATCCTGCAGAAGCCTGGCCTTTTTCATAGAGCAAAACACACACACACACACACACACACACACACACACACACACACACACACACACCTGTCCCAGAAGTAGAAGAAGCTAAATGCAGACACAGGGCAAAGTACTGAGCATTTGCAGGCCCAGCTGCTACTTCACCCTGCAGAGGACAGTCAGGAGATCAACAACAATGAGTGTGAGCTACAATATAGCTGCTGCATTCCTTCTGCCCTCCAAATCTCCTGCCATCTCCTGAGGCCCACTAACATACAAGAAAGGGAAGTATGGAGAGTACCATTCAGCCTAGCTAAGCTGGCATATTGTAAAGCCAAAAGGACAGTAATGACATACTGTTGATATACCAGGCTACTTTAAAACAAGCATACTGATTATTTTCTCATACTTAATGATTTTACTGGGTTTGGTTGATGTCATCTTCATACAATTCCATGTATTGCATTTTCAGGGGATCTTGGAGAAATGAAATGTGATTTTGGGTGCACTCATGATGGATCATATAAGGAAGGTTCTGTGACATTTTTAACCTAGAAAGAGGAAGCTAAAAATGAAAACATGACAATAATTTTGAGATCAGTGAAGAGCTCTCCTGTGAAAGAGATAACACATTTGCTTTGGTTTACTGATGATGGTCAATAGTTAAAATGGCCCTGGAAAGTAGATTTTTGGCTCAGTTTAAAATCTAAAAACCCATCAAGACTGAAAGATTTTGGTGTGTGTGTAAATACAACCTATAGATGTAGGAGAGTATCAATCAACGATCTTAAAGCTCAAGGATTCTGAAATGTTTTCCACTTTTTATGAATTAATTCCTTCCTTCTTGTTCTGCTCTTGATTTTATCTTGTCAAATTTTATTGGTCAGGTGTAAGTATATTGACTTAGAAAGTACACTGTAGAGAAGGCTACCTCCAGAGTGTCTGCCATGCTCTCTGGTTTCCCAGGTATACAAACCATCTTGCTCTTGGCTCATAACCCAAGGCCCCTTTTGAGCAGTTTCCTAAATGTAAATTATTATTTTTATGGTTATTAAAATGTATAGGGTAATTGTCTATTCAAGATACTTCCTCAACAGTAATAAATTTTCAAACTAAATTAGTAATAGTCTACATATTACAAACATAGCAATGTGTGTTTAGGAATTGGATATAGAAGCAAAATTCTCCTATAGAGCTCTCTATTTTTCCATTAGTAAACGGTTACATTTTTCTTATATACTTTTTGAAAGCGAGTACAGAAAATCGAGTTAATTGTTCTCCTCAACTCATTGAAAAATATTTTCAGTGCATGTAAGGCCCTCTCTTGGTTTATATTTATTCTTCCCTTTCATCCCTGATCTCTGTCTGCCTGTGTCATCTTTCCCACCTCAGTGCCTATATACTCTTCTACCTTTCTGCTCCTCAATACATGTATTCCCCTGCTTGGTCTATTAAAGTCTTCTAATTCCTCTAGAGGAAGTAAAGACTATACATGTGTTTCTAGGAACTTGTCCATTTCATCTACATTGTCTAATTTGTTGGCATACAGTGGTTCCTAGTATGCTTGTATGATCCACTTTATTTCTGTGGGGTCGGTAGTAATGCCCCTACTTTCATTTCAGAATTTATTTATTTGCATCTTCTTCCTCTCTCTGTCTCTCTCTTTAAATTTTTGTCAATCTAGCTAAGGGTTTGTCAATTATTGAAAAAAATTCTATTAGAGAAGTTTTAGGCTTACAGAACAATCATTCATAAAATGTAAGATTCCCATACAAGGTTTGTCAATTTTTTTAACAAACATGCTGTTTTGGGGGGTTGGGGGGCAGGGAGGAGTGCAGGGCCCAGGAACTAAATCTGCATCTCCCACATGGTAGGCAGGAATTCTATCACTGAGCTAGTCTTGCACCACCCTAGGGTTTGTCAATTTTATTATCTTTTCAAAGAACAGCCTTTCGGTTTTTGTTGATTTACTGTTGTTGTTTTTTTTAATTCTCAATTTCATTTATTTCTGCTCTAATATCTGCTATTTTTTCTTCTTTCTTTGGTATTAGTATGCTGTGATTTTTAAATTCATTTATTTTATTTTTTTTAGTTCCTTCAGGTGTGCAGTTAGATCTCTGATTTGACCTCTTTCTACTTTTTAAATGTAAGCAATTAAGGCTATAAATTTCCCTCTGACCAGTGCCTTTGCTGCATCCCACAAGTTTTGATATTTTGTGCTCTCTTTTCATTCATACCAAGATATTTATTGATTTCCCCTGCGATTTCTTCTTTGACCCACTGATTATGTTATTTAAGTTCCATAGATGCATCGTTTTCTCAGTTTATTGATTTCCAGCTTCATTGAATTATGGTCAGAGAAGATGCTTTGTATAATTTCAAAATTTTCAGTTTATTGAGATTTGTTTTGTGACCCAACATATTGTCTAGCCTGGAAAATGATCCATGTACTTTTGAGAAGAATGTATATCCTGCTGTTTTGTAATGCAATGTTCTATATGTATCTATTATGTCTGGTTCACTTATCATATTATTCATGCTTTCTTATCCTTATTGATCTTCTGTCTAGATGTTCTATCTAGTGAGGAGAGTGATGTATTGACGTCTCAAACTATTATTGTGGAGATGCCCGCTTTTCCCTCAATTTTACCAGTATTTATTTCATGTATTTTGGGTCGCTTGGGCTAGATGCATAAATATTTATGATTGTTATTTCTTCTTGGTGGATTTCCCCCTTTATTAATATAGAGTGTTCTTCTTCATTCTTATAACAGCTTTTGACTTAAGGTCTATTTTTTTCTGATATTAGTATAGCTACCCCAGCTCTTTTTTTTTTTTTTTTTTGGTTGGCATTTGCCTGGGATATCTTTTTTCAATCTTTCACTTTCAACTTATTTGTGTTTTTGATTCTAAGGTAAGTCTTATGTAAACAAAAATGATTGAATCATGCTTTTTAAATTCATTCTGCCAATCTGTGTCTTTTGATCAGAGAATTCAATCTATTAAGATTCAGTGTTATTTTTGTAAAGTTAGTACTTTCTTTAGTTTTTATATAACTCTTTTTTGCTTCTTTTTTCCTTTATTGAATTTTTTTTCAGCTTAGAGGATCTTTTTTGATGTATCAAACTGATCCTTTTCTCATTTATTTTTCTGTATATTTTCAAAATAATTTTTCTAGTTATGTTGGGGTTTATTTTCTACAACCTACATCTATAACCTACTAATTTGAAAAGATAGTGTTGTAGTTAGATTCAGTTGTCAACTTGGCCAGGTGAAGGTACCTAGTTCTGTTGCTGTAGACATGAACCAATGGCTTGTGAACCTCATCTGTTGCTGATTACATCTGAAGTCAGCTAGGAGGCGTGCCTGCTGCAATGAATGATGTTTGACTTAATTGGCTGGCGCTTAAATGAGAGAGCTCAACCTAACACAGCCCAAGCAGCTCAGCGTACCTCATCTCAGCACTTGCAGCTCAGCCCAGGCCTTTGGAGATTCAGAAATGAATCACCCCGGGAAAAGTTGTTGGAACCCAGAGGCCTGGAGAGAAGGCCAGCAGAGATTACCCTGAGCCTTCCCATGTAAGAAAGAGCCTCAGTTGAAAGTTAGCTGCCTTTCCTCTGAAGAACTAATGAAATAAATCCCCTTTTATTAAAAGCCAATCCATCTCTGGTGTGTTGCATTCTGGCAGCTAGCAAATTACCAGAAGATACCAACTTAATTTTAGTATCTTCACTTTTTCAAAATAAAAATACAGGCCAGTCTTTTCTATCTTTTCCTCCAACTTGCAGAACTCCCTTTAGTAATTCTTATAGGGCTATTTCTGTTTATCTGTGACTATTTTAAATTTTTGCTCATTTTTGAAGGACAGTTTTGCTGGATAAAGAATTTTTGGGTGGCAGCTTTTCTCTTTCACTACCTTAAGTATATATCATACTACCGCCTTTTTGCCTCCTGATTTCTGATGAGAAATTGACACTTGGTCTTATTGAGCATCCCTTGTATGTGACAAATTATTTTTCTCCTAGTGCTTTCAGAATTATCTCCTTATCTTTGTCATTTGCTTTTCTTATTAGTATTTATCCCAGAGTAGGCTTATTAGGATTTATTCTGTTTGGAGGACATTGTGATATGTAGACATGTCTTTCATAAGAGTTGGGATATTTTCAAGCATTATTTCCTCAAATATTCTTTCTGCCCCTTTTCCCTTCTCTTCTCCTTCTGGGACACCCATGAAATGTAGTTTGAGTGTTTCATGCTGTCATTCAAATCCCTGTGACACTGCTCATTTTTTCTATTTCTTCTCTATTTTTCCTTCTGAAGGCATGACTTTAATTGTCCTGTCTTCTAGTTTGCTGATTCTTTCCTCTACCTCCTTAAATTTGCCATTTAAGTGTATTTTTAAACTCTACTATTTGTAAACTCTACTATTGTGGCTTTCATCCCCATAATGTCTGTTTCAGTTTATATTTTCAAATTCTTCTTTATGCTTACACACTGTCTTCTTAATATTCTTTAACATTTTATCCATATTTTCCTTCAGTTCATTGAATTGATTTAGATTTGTTTGAACTTCTTTGATTATATGCTCCAAATTCTGTGTCTCCTCTGAAGTTTTAATTTGTTCCCTTGACTGAGTCATACCTTCTTGTTTCTCAATATGGCTTGTAATTTTTTGCTGATGTCTAGGCATCTGATCATCTTGATGAGTTGGTTCTCAAGATCAGTTTCTCCCTCTTGTTTAGGGTTTTATTGTTGATTGATGTTACATTAAGGCTCTCATTTGATGCTCAATCCAACTTATTCTGGGACTTTAGAATTGTCCAAGTTTACCTTACAGATTTTTTCAGTTCTTCTTCATCTGATTCTTGCCCTGGATATGTGATACAATTTTTAAGGTTGCACTTTTTTGTGTAATTGTTACACTTCCAAGAGAAAGATTCCTTTCTTCTTTTTCTTCTCCAGGTATCTTGATCTGTTCTGTTTGTGTGCATAATTTTCCCCCCAGCTCCTTTAATTTGTTTCAATTCTCTCTCTCACTTAGTACCTCTTTTCCTTACAGTTTTCAGTTCTGGGACCCCCCCCCCCCGTACAGCAGTTCAGTTTGATACCCCCACACTTTTTTTTTTTCTCTGTGAGGCTTTTCTGCCTCTGATTTCTTCCCTGTTAGAACATCTCACCCTGGATAGCCAGATGTGGTCAATCCAGAAAAGTTAAGTCACTCCTGAAAAGTCTGTTTTGCATTTACGTAGTCCAGCCAACAGAAACTGGATTTAGTAAATACACCTCTTACCGATAGTTCTACCATGGTTTCTCTTCCCGACCCCCCCACCCCACTCCGTAGGTTCTTTTGTATGCACCACTAATTAGTGTCTTGTGTTCTGCTCTGCGTGCTTGGGTTCCTATACCTGGGTATATGTAAGGGTCTAACTTGCTGCTGTGAGTAGCTCTTTAGTCTGTGTCCACATCACAATGGACCCAGGCTTTTCTGCTTCTGTGACTCTCAAGCCAAGCAGGACTGAATGATGGGAAGGGGTGCAGACTGGTGGATCTGATACCAAAATTTCCTACTCGCTCTTAGAGATTATTCTTTTTCTTCAATTCATTGTTTCTGGAATCCTCCAGTTTCTATTATCCTCTGAAGTCCTAAGCAAGTGTGATTTGTTCTTTTTTTAGCTGATTCCAATTGAAGAATTTTCCAGGGATATCTTACATCACATGTTGTTGACGTCTTGTCAATGTACATATTTTTAACGCAACTACTAAATTCATCAAAAAGTCTGCTTGAATTTTGATTGAAAATAAGATAATATCTCTTTAAAGATAATGACTACACATATTTTAAATGCTTATTTTTTTTCAATAAGCTGTTGACTGTATGTTTCAGTTTGTAGCCTTCTTTTATATCTCTGGCATTACTCATAGTCTCCTAATTGTTTATTGTTCACTGATATTACAGTAAGTAGATTGTATCACTGGACTCAAATCCAGGCAATTTGGGTTCCAAGTCTGCACAGTTAATCTTTACCTCTCTCCAGGATGACAATTTCTTTTAAAAAAATATTTGGTCTTTATTACAAAGAAAATTGTGTACAGTCATCCTCTGAGCTGTGATTGAGGGCAAGAAATTTGCCCTATCGCTTGCTTTGATAGATAATATGTGCCCAGGGCACCAGTTTGGACCCTACTGGTGAGTTTAGAAATGGGTTGGGTGCAGAAAGATTCTTGTCTAACAATAAAGGCTCAACCATTCTCTTTTAATTTGCACCCCTCCTACCCACCAACCTCCACCTCAGCCTTTCATGGTTATGGGATAAACTGGAGCCCCTGGCCTCCTCTCCTGGCATCCTTGAAGTCTCTAGAAGTGTTCCAGTACTGCCCTGATGTGACTTTTCTGTTTGCCTAATGCATTTATTCTTCCATTCTAGGCTGAGCCTTCCCATTATGCTGTTAATAATTATACCACCACAATCCTATTTATTCATTCAGGTTGTCCAGGAAAATTAATTTTGCTTGTAGTTTGCAGCAGCAAGAAAAAACACAAAGTTTTATACCTTTGTTTCCCAAGATGTATACATAAAACGACCCACAAAATTCCTGGCTTATCAGAAACTGTATTAGAAGCAAACTGGGAAATGTAATCATCACATCACGCTAGAGGAAATTTCCTGCCCTCAATCACAGCTCAGAGGATGACTGTACACAATTTTCTTTGTAATAAAGACCAAATATTTTTTCTAAAAGAAATTGTCATCCTGGAGAGAGGCAAAGATTAACTGTGCAGACTTGGAATCCAAATTGCCGGGATTTGAGTTCAGTGATACCATCTACTTACTATAAAATCTTGTACTATCATTTGACTTCAGTTTCCCCATCTATAAAATGAAGGTACTGATAGTACCTTCCTCACAGAATTGTTGTGAAGTTCAACAAGTACATATAGATAAAATTCTTAAACTGTGTCTGTTACATAGTAGGTAGGTCTTAAATATTAACTACTGTCATTACCACAACTGTTTTCAGCCTTCCCAGGAACTTGAAATCTTTATGATTCTGGAAACTTATTGCTATACTGTGATGCATCTCTTTTTTATCCTGTTTTCTGCCCTCTAGTGGTAATTTCAAATTATGACTTCCTTGATGAGTTTATGTAAAATTCCTGTTGACTTACAACACTGTTCCCTGATCATAATAACCCAATTTTTTAATAAGTATAATCTTACATATTTATGATTGCAAACAATTTGTAACCATTCTTCATTGATTTTGGGATAGAATAGTTTGGAGATTGTTTTGCAAAAGAATTTTCTCTTCAACATCCATTTGGGTTGATTTCTGTAAGAGAGCTCATTCCTAAAGTAATCCCTTTCTCTGGAAACAAGAACTTTTATTTTACTTTTCCTGACCCCACCTCATTCATTTTGTCCTGTGAAAGTGACAAAGCATTTTTATATTAAAAGTAGTGCTTCTCTGTTTCCTGAAAAGTAAGCATTTACCCACCCAAATAACAATGTTCTAAGATTGAATGGGGGAATCCAAAAGCTATTGAAAGCTTTAATCAAAGTATGATTAAAACATAATTACTTTAAGTAGTTCATTACCTTGGGAAATCTGTCACCTTCTTCCCTTTTTATGGCTTTCCCCTCCCCAATGTATTTCCGCTCGCCCTGAATTTAGATATGAAGCAGAATATTCTTGACTGTCTTATGGTGACGAGACAAGTTGTCATATAGGGTAAAAAAACAACCATTCAAACTCCTCATCATCCCTTTTTCCCCAGTATTAAAAATACAAATAATAGCAAAGACCTAACTGGCATTTTTAAGAGCAGATTTTTGGTGCTTTTATGACAGAGCTATTTATACAGAGATTTAAATATCACCTTCAACCATAGAGCTTTAGCAAATAGATATATCATAAGGAGGGCTATATTCAATTGTTAGAGATTAATTTAGTAATTGGAAAGACCTTACATTTTATATTTATATAATATTTATATAAAATCTGACAAAATGGAGTCAGAAAGGAGAATTGAAGAACTATACTGATAATAAAATACAAGATTTAGTGAGTGGATCATGTGTTCAAAATATGATCTTGAACCACTTCATTTATCCATACATTATTTTGTCCATGATCAGGATAGGACCATAAATATGAGAGAAGGAAAGGACCTCCTGGCTTAACAAGTTAGTTCTATTTTGCTGAAAAAGTTTATTTCATGCTCCCTAAAACTTCCTATTTCTCAATATGGGTTTTTGTTTTTTGTTTTTTTTTTTTTTTGCATTTGGAGTGGAAAAATGCTCACCATAATGAATGTTTTCTTATCTTCCCTTTCTGGGTTAGTGAAATAACTACCATATATCTTTCTGATGTCAGAAAATTTGACATCACTACTTGGCAGATTGTAATCACAACTTTAGGTTAGGAAAGATAATGGTAGAATAAAGGGAAAACCTGCCTAAGCAATTTAGAAAATAGTTTCTGGAGTAACTCTAAAAATGGACAACACTGACTTTTAAAGAATATACATAACCTGGCCTAAGCAGATATTTTTGGGTGCTAATATTAGAAATCAACCTCTTAATACCAATTCATTTCAAATTCCTCTAAATTCAAAATTCCACACGTACGATCAGTGTAATTATTCCAAATTTATATTAAATATTAAGGTTTATTTGATGTACTTATTTGATTTAATTCCATTAGATGACCAAGTTCAGAAAGGAAAAATTAAACAGAGAATTTTAGATGTTTTGGAAGAAAAGAAGGTAGTAGAAGAAAAAAGAAGATAAGGGAGAAAGCCAGTGGAAAAGCCTACTCACAATAATAAAGTTAAAAGGAAATATACAAAATATTAAGTGCTTATTTTAAAGAAGACACTCTGCTTGGTCTAGAGAAAAAAAAATGAACGAAAATATCCTGCTTGTAAGAAATGGGGGTATGGTGGATGATTTCCTTGAAATAGTGTGTAAATACTGTGATGGGGTAAAGAATAGGGTTCTTCAGAGAAATTGCCTTTGAGAGCCAGGGGAAATGACATCTCAGATTAATCCCGAAGTATCAGTGGAAGTTAGGCAGATGGAGAGTTGAGAAATGAGTGCTCCATGCAGAAGAAGAACGCGTGCAAATGACAATGAGTGAGAGAATGCACTAGCACAACTGCAGTTTCAAGAAGCTGAAAGTAAATCAATATGGTGAGAGAATAGAGCAATGGGTGCAGGGATGAGAATGATGGAAAAATCCAAGACACAGGATGAACTCTAGGGCCAGATCCTAAAAGGTCTTCTAGGATATCAACCTCCTCACACAGGGGAAACATACGGGGTTTTAAATGTGGCTCATTTTGTGGGAAGTGAGCTGTAATAACCAAGATAGGACATGAGAAGAAATGGATCTATTAAAAAATTATATAAGAGACAGAGTAAAAGGAATTGGAGATTACTCAGACGTGGAGAGTAAGGGAAAGAAGTCAAAGATAAAAATCCTCTTTAGAGGTATGGGCAGTTGAGTGAGTATACTCTGTCCCTGAGATAGGAAACACTGTCCATCCTCATTATTCTCAGATTCCATATTTGTGAATCTGCTAACATCCATTTTTAACCCCAAAGTTAATACTCATGGCACTTTCTTGGTCATCCATGACTGTGCACAGAGCAGTGAAAAGTTTGAGTTGACTGATTCAATTACCACCTCTCATCTGAGGTGGGTAAAGATGATGCTGCTTTCCTGTTTCAGCTCTCATACTATAAACCGTGTCTTTCTGTGGTGTATTTAGTGGCAGGCTTTCCATTTTTGTGCTTTCTGTGGGTGGTTCCACTGCTTAAAATGTCTCCCAAGTGTAGTGCTAAAGTGTTGTCTAGAATTCCTAAGTACAAGAAGGCTGTGATACACACCTTGTGCAGAAAATGCATGTTATATTCAAAGGATTCAGGCATGAGTTACAGTTGGACATGAGTTCAATGTTAACGAACCAACAATATATATTGAATAAGGAGTATTTAAACAGCAACACTCTTTTTATGTGTTGATTGTGTGACAACATGTTGTGACTAGAGGATCAAAGGAATCTAACCCTCTATCTCCCCTCAGAACTGTGGTTCAGTATTTGCTAATTCAGGTTGGTGGTGACCTCATGGAACCTAACTATGAAAAATAATGAAAATGGACTGTATTTGTTGAAAGACTGTGGTAGATGTACTCAGTTGAAGATCTACTCCGCTTTAATTTACAGGAAACTGAGGTCTTTATTTTAAGTGAATAAAAACCTGCCATACTTGGGGGAGAGTGAAAAAGGACATTTGGGACATTTTTTTATTTTTACTTTCCATGCAATTTTTCTGTAAGCCTAAACCTGCTGTAAAAATAATATCTATTTTTAAAAAATATCTCAGGCGGGCCACGGTGGCTCAGCAGGTAAGAATGCTTGCCTGCCATGCCCGAGGACCCAGGTTCAATTCCCGGTGCATGCCCATGTTAGAAAAAAAAAAAAAAAACTCACTAAGATCCTACTATATGCAAGCCTTTGGTCAATGAATTTAGCAGAGGCCAGGAAGTAAAATATAAATCAGAATATAGAATACAGTTATTATAATCACAGTTCCATGGCACAAGGCACAGGTATGAAGGACGGTAGAGAACAGGAATAAAGGCAAACAAAAGACTGGAGAATTTAATTCTTTGAAGAAAGTAGATAAAGATGTTCAAGACATAGAATAACCAAGTAGTTACAATATGTAAATAGATAAGAAGAGGACAATTAACATAATTTTTCCATTGTTTTTCAGGAGTTATGCTGAAAATACTAAAAATATTTAGTGAGACAACCAGTCGGAACTACCGGACCTCAAAACTTTAACCATCAGATGCACTTTTTGTATAATTTTTTTTAATTATTGTAGTTCATGCTTTCAATCATTTACATTTTTAGCATATTTTATCTCTTTGATAATTTTGAAGTGGAAAAAGTCATCACTTTTTTCCACTGAAGTAAAAATGCGCATTATGAAACCTGCAAATTTACACACAAGATGGGCCATGAGGAACTTCTAAAGTTTCTGCTTTTCTTCTCTCTGTCCCGGAAACCACACATTTTCAAAAACAATTTTTTCTTTAACCGCAAAGCACATAAGTTCTCAGATAAACAAATGACATTGTTATTTAATTTAATGGTGTAAGTATAAAACATTTTATATTTAAAAGCTAACAGCAGTTGTTCTTAATAAGAGTCTATATTATCAAACAAACATGGTGCTACTATAACAGTGAACTGATTCCATTCATTTGTTTCTGATAGGAAAAAAAACACCTAAAAACACATTATTTAGTATATTTGGAAACTCTTTATCTTTATTGTATTCCATATATTATTGTAAAATTTGAGTAATGTTCAAGATCTCACAATTAATATTTTGTCCATAACCTCTTTTGCGATGGAAATCTGCCTAAATAAATCTTGCTGAGTTCTTTTGGCACAATACTTTGCCACTTATTCAACTTTCAAAATGTTTTGGAATTTTACTATGGACTGAACATTTTAAGTGCTGGAGATAAAAGGGAAATAAAACCAAAAAGGGTCTGTCTTCACAGAGGCCATTTTCAGTCCAGTTCATAAAAGGAGACTGCAAAATGAAAGTGTGAAGGAGCATGGGAACTGTGTAAGTCAAAGAATTAGTGACTTTGAGATCATATGGGGTTAAAGAATTTATATATACTATAGTAAAAAAAAATGAGCCTCTGCTTCAAACTTATTACTGTCAAAATATGAAAATATATGCCACTCAAAGGATAGCACAATCAATATGGTATCATTAGTAAACTGTATAATGTGTTGTGATGATAACAATTCTATTTTAAGATCTCTAGTGAGTAATATTTCAACTTTCAAAAATGTGATTTAAAGGTGCACATTAGAGACTTCTGGGAAGATGACCGAATAGAGTAGCTTGAGTTCAGCCCTGTTCCACAGAAAAGTTAGAGAAGGGACAGGAAGGCGACTGAGACGGCGGTTCAAGAGTGCAACTGACCTGGGAGAGCCTTCTGCACCACATAGGGTGACCGATTGCAGAGGCTGAGGAACTGGGAAGCAGAAAGCTGGGCTATAGCGTAGAGCCCGCTGGAATGCATGGACGGGAAGCAGGGAACTAGGAAGTAAGCCAAACCGCATTCCTTGAATGCATTGTCCTCACCAGCATTGCTCTGTGACCCACGACTTACCCCCACACCTCACACACCTGAATCTTGTCATCTGCTCCGATTCCCTACTCTCCAAGCGCCCTCGCACACAGCATGCATACCCACCCCACACCACCACAAGTGCAACCCAACCCACCTCTCCCACATCCCTCCAGAACACAAACTCCCCCTCTCTTTTCCCTGAAAGTTGTTGTCAGTGCATAAACGCTATGCATACCTCCATACCCAGGCTACCCCCAGCCCCCCACCCACAGTGTCGCACAGACTCACCCCATCCCCCCTGAGCTCTCCGCATCAGTTTCCAGCACTCTAGCCCTGCACATGCACATAGGCCCCCAATCACATCCTTCAGTTCCGGAAACTTTAGTTGACAGCATCTTAGCCCTGGTATGCACACAGGCCCCAAACCACATCCTTCAGCTCTGGAATGTCAGTTCACAGCAGTCCTAGACCCATGCATGTGCATGGCTGTCTGTTATACATCTCAGCTCTGAGAAAGTGCTGGCCTGTACAGCTGGGTCACATCTGCCTCCAAGACATGAAGTATAACACCAACCTGCTGCCACAGCTCTATGCATGTGCAAAGGGGCCCCATGCCCTAGACCAGTGCATGCCAAGGTTATGCCCCCCAAACTGGTGCACTCTCACAATACATCCTCCCTGGTCACTGGGTGCCCACAGTTCATAAGCACCAGCATAACATCCCCAACCTGCAACTATACCTGTCTTACAACAAATCACCATACTGTTGTGCCCTGCCCCATACACTTCTCCCTACTGCACATCCATCCCACAAACACAAGGCATTAGACTACTGAAAGAAATCGACTCCCAAAGTAAATGAATCAAGATATTTACATGGAATGAAAGCAACAGAAGATCACAAGGCATATTACAATGCAGACAGAGATAGCCCTGCCTAATGACTAAATTAAAACACCGGAGGAGACACAGACATTGGAATAACTAATCAAAGAAGTTCATATAATTCTAGTTAATAAAATAAGTGGGATGGCAAATGGCATAAAGGAGATCGAGAAGACAGTAGAAGAGCATAAAGAGGAATTTGAAAGAATAAATTAAAAATAGCAGATATCACAGAGATTATACACTCTGATAACCAAATAAAAAACATACTAGAGGCATTGAAGAGACAGAAGAAAGAATAAGTGATATGGGGGACAGGATAACTGACTTCAAACACTCAAAACAGCAAATGACAAAAAAGATAGAAAAATTTATGCTAGATCTCATGAAATGATAGACAAAACAAAGTGCACAAAGATAAGAATCATTGGTGTCCCAGAAGAAGAAGAGATGAGTAAAGGGCTAGTAAGAGTAGTTGAGGATATAATGGGGGAAAACTTCCCAACCCTCATAAAGGACATAAATATACAAGTCAAAGAAGCCCAATAAGCTCCAAAGAGAGTACATCCAAATAGGCCTTCCCCAAGACACATACTAATCAGTCTGTCAAGTGTTGAAGAGAAGAAGAGAATTCTGAAAGTGGCAAGAGAAAAACAATCTACTACATACAAAGGAAACCACATAAGACTGACTTCAGACTACCGAACTAGCACCATGGAGGTAGGAAAGCAGTGGTACAATATATTTAAGATCCTGAGACAGAATGACTTCCAACCAAGAATTCTGTATCCAGCCAAACCACCCTCCAAAACTGAGGGAGCAGGCAGGCAACAGTGGCTCAGTGGCAGAGTTCTCACCTGTCATGCCAGAGACCCGGATTCAATTTCCAGTGCCTCCCATGTAAAAAACAAACAAACAAATAAATCATGGATATTAAAAAAAAAAATGAGGGAGAGATTAAAGTTTTCACAGACAAACAAATCCTGAAAGAATTTGTCAACAAGAGACCAACCCTACAAAAAGTACTAAGGGAGTTCTGCTGGCTGAAAAAAAAAGACAGGAGAGGGAGGACTGGAAGAGGGAACAGAATTTACAAGTACAGTAAGGGTAACTTAAAGGATAAACAGAGAAAGAGAGAAAATAATATGTAGATCTGACAAATAAAATTAAAATAATACGATGGTGGATTCAAGAAATGCCTTTTCAGTAATAACTTTGAATGGTAACAGACTAAATTTAACAACTAAAAGATAAAGATTGGCAGAATGGATTAAAAAATATAATCCAGCTATACGTTGTTTACAAGAAACTCATCTTAGACAGAAGGATATAAATGGATTGAAAGTGAAAGGATGGAAAAAGATTTTCCATGCAAGTTGTAACCAAAAGAAAGCAGGAGTAGCTATACTAATATCGGATGAAATAGACTTTAAATGCAAAGACATCATAAGAGATAAAGAAGGGCACTATATACTAATTAGAGGGTCAATTCACCAAGAAGAGATAACAATCATACATGTTTATGCTTCCAATCAAGAAGCTCCAAATTACATGAGACAGACATTGGCAAAACTGAAGGTAGTGATAGATGTTTCAACAATAATAGTAGAAAACATAAATACACACTCTACTCTATAGATAAAACAACCAGACAGAAGATCAACAAGGAAATAGAGAAGTTAAATAATTTGATAAATGAATTAAACCTAACAGACATATGTAAGTCATTGCACCCCAAAACACAAGAATATACATTCTTCTTTAGTGCTTATGGGAGATTCTCCAGATAGATCATATGCTGGGGCACACAACAGGTCTTTATAAATTAAAAAAAAACAATGAAATTATTCAAAGAACTTTCTCTGATCATATTGGAATGAAGCTGGATCTCAATAATTGCCAAAGAACAAGAACGTTCACAAATATATGGAGATTAAATACAAACTCTAAAACAACCAGTGGGTCAAAGAAAAAATTGAGAGAGAAATCAGTAGCAATCTGGAGACAAATGAAAATAAGAATGCAACTTATCAGAACTCATGGACTATAGCAAAGGCTGTGCTGAGACAAAAATTTATTGCCCGAAATGTCAATATTCAAAAACAAGAAAGAACAAAAATTGGGGACTCAACAACACACATCAAGGAACTTGAAAAAGAACAACAAACTAACCCCAAAACAAATAGAAGAGAAATAACAAAGATTAAGGCAGAGATAAATGAATGGGAGAACCAAGGAACAAAAGAATCAATAAGACCAACAGTTGGTTTTTTGTGAAAATCAATAAAATTGATGAGCCACTAGCAAGACTGACAAAGAAAAAAAGAGAGAGGATGCAAATAAAAAAAATCAGAAATGAGAAGGGGTGTGTAACTACAGACCCCAAAGAAATAAAAGAAACTGTAAGAGGACACTATGAACAACTATATACCAACAAACTAGACAACTTAGATGAAATGGACAAATCCCTGGAAACAAACAAACAAGCTACACTGACTCAGTAAAAAATAGAAGATCTCAACAAACCAATCACGAATAAAGAGATTTAATCAGTCATGAAAAATCTTCCTGCAAAGAAAAGCCCAGGGCCAGATGGCTTCACAGGGGGATTTTACTAAAAATTCCAAAAAGAACTAACACCAATCCTGCTCAAACTTTTCAAAAAAATTGAGGAAAACGGAACTCTACTTAACTCATTTTAATGAAGCTAATATCATTTTAATACCAAACCGGGTAAAGATGCTATAAGAAAGGAACACTACAGGCTAATCTTCCTAATGAACATAGACATAAAAATTCTCAATAAAATATAAGCAAATCAAATCCAACAACACATTAAAAGAATTATACACGACGATCAAGTGGGATATACACCAGGAATGCAAGGATGGTTCAACACAAGAAAATCAATTAATGTAATATAGCACATTAACAAATTGAGAGGGAAAAAATCACATGATCATCTTGATTGAGGCTGAAAAAGCAATTGACAAAATTCAACATCACTTCCTGATAAAAACACTCCAAAAGATAGGAATAAAAGGAAATTACCTCAATACAATAAAGGGACTATATTAAAAACTGATAGCCAGTATTGCATTCAATGGTGAGAGATCAAAAGCTTTCACCCTAAGGTCAGGGTGAAAGGTGAGACAAGGATACCCACTGTCACTACTATTATTTAACATTGTGCTAGAAGTTCTAGCTAAAGCATTCAGTCAGGGCAAAGAAATAAAAGGCATCCAAATTGGAAAGGAAGAAGTAAAACTTTCATTATTTGCAGCTGCCATGATACTTTATTTGGAAGATCCTGAGAAATCTACAGCAAAGTTACTTGAGCTAATAAACAAATTCAGCAAGGTGGTGGGATATAAAATTAATGTACAAAAATCAATAATGTTTCTATACACAAGCAATGATCTAGCTGAGGAGTCAGTTAAGGAAAAAATAACATTCAGAATAGCAACTAAAAGAATCAAGCACATAGGAATGAACTTAACAGGGACATAAAGGACTTGTACACAGAAAACTACATAACATTGTAAAAGAAATCAAAGGAGATCTAAATAGGTGGAAAGATAGCTCATGGATAGGAAGGCTAAATATAGTTAAGATGTCAATTTTACCCAAATTGATTAACAGATTCAATACAATACCAATCAAAATTCTAACAACTTACATGGAATACTTGGAAAAGCTAATTACCAAATTAATCTGGAAGGGAAAGAGAACCCAAACAGCTAAAAGTATACTAAAAGAGAAGAACAAAGTGGGAGGAGTAACACTCCCTGACTCTAAAACCTCTTATAAAGCCACAGTGGTCAAAACAGCATGGTACTGGCACAAAACATTGACCAATGGAACTGAATCAATACTGCAGAAATAGGCAACCAAATCTATGGTCAAATGATTTTTGATAAGGCCTACACATCCTCTGAACAGGGACAAAATAGCCTCTTCGATAACTGGGCATGGAAGAACTTGATATCAGTCAAAAGAATGAAAGAGGACCCTTATCTTAGACCCTACCCAAAAATTAATCCAAAGTGAATCAAACACATAAATATAAGAACTAACACCATAAAGTTTCTAGAAGAAAATGTAGGTAAACATCTTTAAGACCTAGTAATAGGAGGTAGCTTCCTAAACTTTACAACCAAAGCACAAGCAACAAAAGAAAAAATAGATAAATGGGAACTCCTCAAAAGCAAATGCTTCTGCACCTCAAAAGACTTTGCCAAAAAAGTGAAAAGACAGCCAACTCAAGGAATAAAACATTTGGAAATCAGATATCTCACAAAGGTTTGATTTCCTGTATATACAAAGAAATCATACACTCAACAAAAAAAAGAACAAACAACCCAATTACAAATGGGCTAAAGATATGAATTTTTTGGAAGAACAAGTACAGATGGCTCAAAAACACATGAAGAGATGTTCATTTTCATCGGTTTCAAGGGAAGTGCAGATCAAGACTACAATGAGATACCATCTCACCTATAAGAATGGCTGCTATTAAGCAAACAGAAAACTCTAAATGTTGGAGAGGATGTGGAGAAATTGGACTCTTAGGCACTGCTGGTGGGAATGTATATTCCACTATGGAAGACTGTTTGGTGGTTTCTTAGGAAACTAAATTTTGAGTTGCCCTATGACCCAACAATAGCACTACTTGATAGCACTACTTGATATATACCCAGAAGAGCTGAAAGCAATGATTCAAACAGGCATTTGCACATCGATGTTCATAGCAGCATTATTCACAATCACCAAAAGATGGAAAGAAAGCAAATGCCCATCAACAGAAGAGTGGATCAGCAAAATGTCATATATACATATATGGAATATTATGCAGCAGTAAGATGAAATGATGTCTAGAACCACATGACAAGATGGATGAGCCTTGAGAACATAATGCTGAATGAAATTAGCCAGACACAAAAGGATAGATACTGTATGATTCCATTTTTATGACCAGCACAAATGTATAAACAGAGGTTTTTAATACAGAATATGGAGGACCTAGAGATATATAGAAACTAGAGATGGGTGAACAGTTAGCTAATAAAGTTGATCTCCATTGTAAGGAAATAGATAGAAGTGAAGGCAGTTCTCTAGTGGGCCTTAAAGCAATATTACCATACTGAAGATTATCAAGATTGAAAGGGGTTGTATAGACCTATGTGTCCCTCTGATTAACACCAGAAATACAAATTAGTTCCTGCAAGAATTACTTCAAACATATGATTCACATACAAAGGGTGTTTAAGTCCAGGGTACAGGGGGAAAACTGCTATTGCATGCTATAGTCTATGTTCAAAAGGTAAATGTAAGCACTACCACAGTAATAGCAGAGGTTGATAATAGAGGGAGGGACATATGTTAAGAAGAAGTTCATATTTCCTATTTGGTGAGGGTGTTTTTATTGGTTTTCTTTCCTTGGGAACAATGAAATTACCTAAAATTGAGAATGTTGATGGACTGTGGACTTGGACACTATACTTGCTGTTTAATGAATGCAGGTGGCTGAAGGATGCACTAAATGAGAAGTAGATTGGCAAACGATGGTGTGTATACATATGAATGAAGGTTGTGCTGCTACAAAAAGGAACAAAGTCATGAGGCATGCAATGATGTGAATGAACATGTGGGACATTTGGTGAGGCAAAATAAGACAGGAGCAAAAGAACAACAATGGTGTGGTCTCCTTTAGAAACTGCTGATAAGAAAACAGGAGTCTAGATTGTAAGGTTTTAGAGCAGACAAATTAAGTCCAGAGTGGTGATTATTACTTCTGGATTTCGAGAGGCTGTTTTATATATATAACCTGATATTTAAAGATAAGAACAAAGCTAATCAGATTGCGGTTAAATTAATCCAGAATACAGGAGTAAGGAAGACAGTGTCTAGATTTTAGAACCACACATACTCTTTGAGGCCAAAGGAAAAAAGATTTATTTGGTCTGCAACTGAAATTTACTATAGTGCATAATCTAACTCAACCTATCTGTCTAGCTCATTTGAACAATTGAAACACAAGGAGCCCAGAATTAGAAACAGGTCCTCAAATCCTGTATAGCCTAATGTAATCTCTGGACATATTCTATTACCTGAATACATCTTAGAGTATATTAAGCAGATAATCAAAAAGTATTGGCAAAGTCCCCAGAGGGATGGGAGAAAGAATACGGAACTATTAAACCTTACCATCAAGGAATCCCTTGATACTGTGTCAAACTTTAGGGACACCCAAAGGAATACACCCTGCCCTTAACCCTGAGGTTTACTCTTGTGAAGCATATGTAGGTAGTGGAGAAGCTTAAATTACCTATAGGTATGCCTAGGAGTTACTTCTGGAGGACCTCTTTTTTTTTTTTTTTTAAACTTTTTATTAATTAAAAAACTTAACAAAAGAACATTAATATATCATTCCATTCTACATATACAATCAGTAATTGTTAATATTATCATATAGTTGTATATTCATCATTTTTTAGAACATTTGCATCGATTTAGAGAAAGAAATAAAAAGACATCAGAAAAAGAAATAAAACAATAATAGAGAAAAAAAGATTATACATACCATACCCCTTACCCCTTGCTTTCATTTATCACTAGCATTTCAAACTAAATTTATTTTTTCATTTGTTCCCCCTA